>VUQG01027760.1:12661-22746 GCA_015106755.1 Etia nguti | reverse complement strand
AAAAAAACAGAAAAAAAGGGGGGGGGGGGGGGGGGGGGCGACAACCAAAGAATAAAACAGAGTGGAAGTAGAGAAAGAAATGTTGGAATAAAGTCTGCCTCTCGCTTTCTCTGGCTCTCTCCTCCGAATTCTGAGCAAATAACTGAAAAATATTTGAAAGGAAGGCATTTTAACATTTGATCGCATTTTTTCCTACCCCAACCACAACCCAAAGTAAAAATAATGCCAAAATACTGCCCTCCTTTTTCTGTTCACTTGTTTGAAATGATGGCTACTGGCAGGGCTAGCTGGTACACTACTGAATGCTTAAAGCATTTTTATTCACATGGTACTCCCTCGCCCACACTCGGCTAAATATTTGCCTGCAATCAGGGTTTCTGTGTCCAGACAGATGGAGATAGGGGTTTCTTTGTGCAAACTTTCATTTGTAGCCTATACTTTCCACTGTGTTGATATGACCAAAGCACTGACAGTAACTTTCAGAGCGCTTCCTTGAAATCCTCTTCTTACAGCATTCCCTATTTGGAGTTATGTACTTAAAGCATTCCTTTAGAGACGGGTAGTCAAACACAAGGTTTCCACTGTGCATGTCATCCAGTCAGTGCATGGGTTTTCGTATCAGGGTTCAAATGGAACAAGGAAAGTTCTGCATAGGTTGTAAACATACAGGTTAGATCTTTAGATCATATTAAATTTCATTCCACCTTATCTGTGTGGGTGGTAATCAAGCTCTATTTGGATGAAATCCAAAAGCTCACAAAACGAAAATCCTCACAAAAAAGCTCTTGGTGAGACAATCATGTGACAGAACAGGTGCAGGAGCGACAAGCTAACAGTAAACGGCTAATAGCAAACATATCATCATATTACCTGCAACTGCATCACTTCCACAGCTGTTCTGTCCCTTTACTCCCCCAAAACACTTCTGTTGTGTTTGATGAGTTGTAATATTTAACTTCTGATATATTAGCTGGCTTTTAGCAACATTCTGGGATTTTTAGCAAATGTTTTTAGATTCATGAAGAGATTTATATTATCAGTGTTGGTGAGCAGTATGTGTTCATAAGAGGGAAATCAGCACCCGATCTCATGCTGAGTTAGTTAAGGTAGAAGAAAGTTGACCTAACTTAGGATATGCAACACGGTATCAATATCTGGATGACAGCAACAGATGGGAGAGAGCAGCTGAATTTACAGCTAATAAGCGTGTTCGCTAACGGCAGTGAAATGGCTTTTTTTCTCTTTAATTCTCTTTCTGACAGACACACAGTGTGAGACCCTCACACTGTCAGCTTCCTGCTGTCAGGGGTGTGTTTGCTGAGGTCGCAAAGTCATGTGAGTTTCTCGAGTTTCTCAGCCATCTCTCTTTCTCCGTGTCACGCACGCTATCACATGTCCAGGCTGGGTGAAGCTCATATCATGTGCAAAAAAGTTTATGTATATTTTTGAGTCAATGATTTCTGGAATGAGGAATTTCTGCTGAGTATTAGTTGTTTTTAAAAAAAAAATCACATTTAGTCTTTTTTGTTCATTTGAACACAAAACAAAAGCCAGTTTCCACAGCTGCCATCAAAACTGAGAAACTCACACCAAAACCATCTGGGTGGATAAATGGCACTATAGGTCAGAGAAAAGCCACATCAATATTTAATGACTGGATAAAACCTGTTTTTAATATTGGTGAGTATTTTTCAAGTGGGTTGAGTATAAATATATCTTAAAAAACACATGATTGCTGTGCAGACGTTTTATGGAAGGAGCAACTATTCGTTAAAAAATGAACAGGAAATTTATAAGTAATAAGTGCTCTACTGCAAATTACAAAAAGAAAAAAAAGAAATGTGGTTTCACACCAGTTATTAATAGCTTTTGTTGTTGTTTCTCTCAGCCAGTTGAATATTTGAGGGCTTAGCCCCCTGCAAAGCTGTAATGAGCACTCTTTAGTGCCTTCTAAACTTTTATAGAGCTGAAGATTCACTCTCAAGCAATGATTGGTTTTAGCTGGAAACATGTTTTCTTTATGCTGACAAAAGTATAATCTCAATTTAATCACATTCCCCTTAAATTAATAACAAAAGGACTATACTTATACAAAAGTGCCGTATACTGTTAAAGCGAAGAGGCTGTAACACAACACTGCACTCTCCTGCTGTCAGGTCTTCTGCCCTGTTCATGGGTGCCTGTAAAGACTTGCCATTATCTACAAAAAAACATACACAAGATGCACCATCGCCATACACACAAAATTTAAAGCCTCCTCCTGCACCACCGTGACTGTTAGCTCCGGCGTTTTTCAAATTCAATCACATTTTTCATTAACCCTCGGGGAATCCTCCCCCGCCCACACGCGCACACACACGCATGCACACTTCTTGATGATGATAAACATGTTGGAAGTGATTTTTCCATCTGCCTTTCATTCCGTCTGCCATCTGCCATCGCCAGCAACTCTGAAGGCTTCAGCTCTGTTTGTGTTAGAAGAATAGCGCTCTCCTCCTCTTCTCCTCTCCTCCTCCTCCTCATCATCCTCATCATCCTCATCCTCGGGCTTCACTGTAGAAAAATATCTACTTTCACCCTCCAGAGTGATATCATCATACCATCTGATATTATGACACAGGTTCCCTTTTGCTGTCCAGCTGCTGGAGACAACATGCTTCAGAATGCTAGAGCCTTAAAGGAATAATATGATCTCTAAGTGTTCTTGGTATGATCTTCAGAAATGTCACAGCTGGTCATGCTAACAACAGCTACATTCTTTGACATATTTGACAATATGCATGTTTAGTGTGTTTATACGAGTATATTTTTTATGTGTATTTGTCCAGGAGCAAGAGTACAGTTTAAATCCCCACAGGGGTGGATCTAGAGACTTTTTTTTTTAATAGGATGGCATGGAAATTAGATGGGGTGGCAAAATTAGAGCCCTTTCTTTACTCATATGCAGGTGTTACATTCTGTAATATGTATATATGGTTAAAATGCAGCAAGTATACACGTTTTGTATAAACATTGTATGTAACTTTCTTATTGGCTTTACTCCAAATAATTAAACATTTCAGTTACATAAAAAAAATGAATTTTTGAAAGTAAAATGTGAAAGTACTGTATAGCCTAAATAATAATTAAGCATGTAGCCCAATAAGTATAAAATCCAGAAAGCTACACAGCATGAGGTGGATCAGTTAGAAATACAGGTCTAACTTGAGTTTCTGATTTTTTTGTTTTGGTTTTAGAACTAATCACATTGGCACATGCTGAAATTTACACAAAATGTCAGAAATCTGCACCGTCATAAACAAATGGATGTGTTTTTTTCACCAAACATTTAAACATTTATTGGGTTAATAACCCTTCATGGCATTTCCAGAGTGTAACAATCAACCACCTGTGTTGAAAGCTGAGTTGGTATTGATTCAAAATACTTTGCTACTGAAAACAAGAAATAAAGCAATTTCGGTCGCTATGGGCTGAACCATTTTTTTTTAATGCGGCGGAGACAGACTGTACAATATATTTTGTTTTCAAATTTATATTCCATGTTAATTATAGCTAGGCTCAAATGCTAGCTTATTTTAATAAACAGCATTGTCATATGCAAAACTAGGATGGCACTAGGGGTGGCAAAAAATTAGGATGGCACATACCACCCTATGCCAGCTCTGTAGATCTGCCGCTGAATTCCCTGTACCTAAATTAGCCTTTAAATGCTGAAATTGTAACACTCAAATAAATACAACCCTGGAGTCCTGGAGCAACTTCAAGGTTGAAATAAAGCCAATGCAGAATTGCTCAAATGAACAAACAAAAGCACACAACAAAACAAAACAAAAAAAATCAGCTGTTCCTTATTTGGCCACTTGAGGCAGATTCTTCTGATATCTTCAGTGTTAGCAGTGTTAGCATGCTACCATTTTAGTAGAAATAAACATGTTTACAGCATGTATAGGTGGTTAATTAATTTGTAACTCACCCATTTAAAACTTATTAAGCCTAAAATATTATATGATTAAGGGTGTGGTGGTTTGAATTGACAGGTGCATGCCAGCTAAGCTGCTAGCTGTCTGTTAGCTTCACCTCAGCTAATTCGAGCAACAGAACTAGATCTCTTGGCTGTGTTTGTACCTTCAGTTCAACTATGTGAATAATAGCATGCTTCGTGCATAACTGTAATAACAACACTAATTAGTTGTCAGTTGTCTGTTTATCTTCTTTGCTAAAGAAGATAGCTAGTTAGCTGATAACTTGAACAAATTGCTAAAAGATTAAATCTGCAGTCGGATTGATCTCCAGAGGTTGAGATCAAGGTGGAAAGCCTGTTAGCACGACCACCGCTATGACTATTCATACAATGCCTCTTTATCTTTAGGGGATTGTAAGGTAGCTTTAAAGTCTTTCTGTTGTCATTTAACTCTGTTAACTCTGGTTCCTTTGCCAAAAATATTTTCTGATGATTATCTGGTCAAACCACCGTCTAATAGATGATCCAGCCTTGTGGAATATAAAATTCAGTGGGAACTAATAAAATTCAAGCTCTTGTTGAATAAAAAGGAAAAACATGTATTCACTTTCGGCTTGGTACCATGATGGCCCTGCTTTTACCTTCAGGACTGCCTTAATTCTTCATGGAGTAGATTTAAAAAGCTGCACGCCCATGAATCTGCTGTTCCACCGCATACCAAACGTGCTCTGATGGTTTGAGATCTGGTGGATGTGGAGGCCATGTGATCAAGGTAATGAGAAAACCCATTACCATGATCAAGAAACCAGATTTAGATTATCTGAGCTTTGTGACATGGTGTTATGCTGCTGAAGACATCCACCAGAAGATGTGTACACTGTTGTTATAAAGGGATGGGCATGGTCTACAACAATAATCAAGTATGTTGTGGCATTTGAAGTCTCAAAGTGTGCCAGGAAAATATCCTTCACACCACAGGTCAGACTAGCACCACCAGTCTGACCTGCTGAGAGAAGGCAGGATGGATCAATGCTGTCATGTTATTTACGCCAGCCAAATGTCACAGCGGAACTCGGGACTCATGAGACCAGGCAAGCTTTTCAAATCGTCTGTGGTGCAATTTTGGTGACCCCAAGTGAATTGTACTTTTCTGCTCTTAGCTGACAGGAGTGGCACCCGGTGTGGTCTACTTCAAGCTTTGATGTGTTGTGCAAAGAGAGGTCCTCTTCTGCATACCTTAGCTTTAACGATTGGTTATCTGAGTTACTGTTGCCTTCTTGCCAGCATTAAGTATTCATTCTCCTCTGACCTCTGACCTAACAAGGTGTTTTCACCCAGAGAAGTGAGCTTGTTCTTTTTTCTGATCATTCCCTGTAAACCCTCAAACTGGTTGTGTTTAAATCCTGTCTGACACCAAAAGCCATGTCAGGCTCAAAGTCACTTACATCATGTTTCTTCACCATTCTGATGCTCAGCTTGAACTTCAGCAGACCGTCCTGACCATATCTACATGTCTACATGCACTGATCCGCTGCCATACGATTGGTTGATTAGATATATGTTAAAGAGCAGTTGAACATTGTACCTAATGAAGTGGCCAGTGAGCATATATTATTGTTTTCGTATCAGTATTTAATATCTGTGGTGTTAGAATTATTTTGGAATTTACAATCTTTATTTAACATGAACATCAAACTTTACAGCTGCTGATCTGAAGCCAAGAAAGTTGGTTAGCTGTTTGTCTCCATCTGCCAGTTAGCTAAACACAGGAACGCAGAAGTGTCGTGGACTCGTGGGAACGCTGGAGGATGCGATTAAATATAGTCTGTAAAAAAGCTGTCTTTTATATGATGTTTTGGTTTTCCACAGCAGGGATCCCCGTTTGTGTGTCTTTGACTGACAGTGTGGGTTTTTTTTTTTTTTTTCAAATTTCAAGTCAGTATTTCACCACAAAAAGTGGCCTATTAATATTTGATGGCTGAAGAAAAGAGCCGCTCATCTCTTTCTTAGTCTTTTTGAAGAGTGTGTTTGAGTCTGAACCAAAGTGGAAAAACAGAAAAACATTTTAAGGGGACCGAGATAAAGAATTCACAAATTTCATTCTGCTGTAAATCGAGTAGTAATTTCCAGTTTTCCCTCCTATCCCGGAAGAAAAATTGAAATAACCATAAAACTGTGGATTTGTGGCTCTTTTATAACAACTGTGACGCTTAAAAAGGCAGCAAAGAGAGCTCAGATAAATAAAAGAGGAGGGTTCAAAGCAGAGAGCCAGCAGTGCTGTTTATCCTGTGTGAGCGTGGCGCCATCTACAGTCTAAAATTCGAACACATTATATTGCAAATAACACCCAACATAAATAAGTAAATAAATAAATAAATAAATAAATATCAAGTCTCTTTATGTAGATCGAGTGTTTGACAGCTCCATAAAAGGTGCCTCTAGAACAGCCGCAGTTCTTCTTTGTATTGAGTATTCAAATCTTTGGACCCTTCATTAACAAATAAGCGCTATTTATCCAAAATATTTTACTTCCAGGTTTTATTCCAAAATCTCCTACAGCAACACAATGTAGTACATGCAAATATAGGAAACACAGAGAGGTGTCACAGTCCCATTTACTGTTAAGTGTTTTTTTCCTTATTGTGCATTTAGTGTCCTGATTGTTTTAGTTCCATGTTTTACACTTTTACAGATGTTGTAACAATATTAATATATTTATTTTTGTTTCTTTCTGTTGCATACTTGCTTAATTGTACATTATGTAATGTGAATATCTTAATGCAAGGTATTAAAAATTATCTAAGTAAAGGACAATAAAAAATAAGCAATGCTTTTTTCCAGTTGTATTAATCTCAATAACTTACAGCAGACATAATATTGACTATTAGATGTAAGTTGTTTTTTAATTCATTCAGTGAAAAACAACAGTTAAGAAAACAAAAAACACACGTTCAACAATCTAATCCTATTAAAACCAGTGTTACAAAAGCTGCACTCAAAATAAAATGCTGGCTTTAACCTATTTAATTACATGTAAATCTTCCACGTAATTTTTTTTTTATGTGAGTACAATGTAAAATATTAAATTTAATGGAATCTGGTCAAATGAAATTCACTTGATTGGTGTAAACCGAGTGTATAAAAACACAATTTTCTTAATAATTAAGAATTTAACTAAAACCTTTGATTATATAAATTTTAGTTGCATTTTACTCAGAATTGTTGCTTCGTGATTTTTTTTTCAGGGTGTGTAAGGAGTGTGGCTGAACATATACTTATTTGTAAAAACAAACAATTTTTTTTCTTGTTTATTTTTTATGTTTTGCATCAGTCAGACTGTTTCAAGACAAAATTTAAAAAATCCTCAACCCAGCCTCCAGAAGCCTGCTTTATAACAAAGCCGCGAGGACCCACATTGTGCTTATTGTGTAAATATGAGTCTCAGTAGAAGGCGACACCTGTGAAGCTGACCTTCACTGACCTCAACAACCAAATTTGGTGGTTGTATTATCCAGGATCTGAGCAAGTGCAGTGAAGAGTTTGGTGTATTCAGATAATTGATTGGTCTCATTTTGAGGATCTTTTTCTCTGTTACAAGGCAATCAGTGGTAGGAGTCTCCCTGTTACTAGGGAGCATCAGAAGCATTATCCTTAAAGACGGCTGTATGAACATCACCCAGAAAATCTCAACAACAGTGATGTTAGAAAAAATAACATTGTCTTTCTTTCTACTTCATTTATTATTCTTTTTTAAAACTCATAATACTCTTCAAATGAAATCAGATATCGCTATTCAGTAATAGCTATGTCTATTTGCTTTCGCCTCAGTCTAATAGTGCGACTCTAATGAAGATTCTATGTGTTAAAATAAGGTCATCAAAAAGTCATTTGAGGAGTTTTCAACCAGCTCACATAAAGCAGCAGCGATTAGATTGCAGCTCAAGAAATCTTCTTACAATTATTGTTTTAATTGCAAAAACTGGTGATAATTACAAATTCGAGGCCTGCTTATGTTTCTTCTAAAATTGAGGACCCACTGTATCAAAAATAGATCAAGAGTTTTTAATGTAAATAAGTCAGAGCCTACCGATCAGCCCCAGGTTTTATCGACTTTCTGTGTATTCATGTTGAATACTTTAATGTGGATTGCAATGTGTTAAATGTCAGCTTGTAAAACCTCTTTTCTACCTGGCTAGTGCTAGAACAAATGCTTCACATCAACGTCTGACTGAATACATGCAGTGGAAGTATGTTGATGAAAATCAGGTGATTGTGTGACAAGCCAAGTAAAAGTGGCATCTCTAGATTAGCTACCTCACTTTAAAGGACAAGGGTGTCAAAGATAAGGCACGGGGGCCAGAATCGGCCCAGCAAAGACTCCAATCAAGCCCATTAGATGGCTTTGGAAAATATGAGGGGAGGGAACAGAAGTTTGGGACTTTTAACTGTATTTTAACACAAGTTTAACAGCTTTTCCTGCTGATAAAGACCTCCTCCATGGCCATTCATACTACACCAAAGTTATTAAGTCACAGATTTCTGTAACTTTACACATTTACTTCTTCAATTTAAGCTCAAAGAGTCATGCTGACAGAAAAATTAGTCAAAACGTGGACCTCAAGTCCAGTGGGGGAAATTGTACTCTGAGGTTATTCAGTACTTTGATCCCATGAAGTACAGAAGCTTCATAATAGCACATTAAGTGAGTCCAACCCACCTCACCTCCTCATCTCTGTGTGCATGTAGTTCTGCTTCTCTGGTTGTGCTGGTAAGTGGCAACATGTGATGTGCCTTATGCTCTTGAAAATGGCTGTTTGTGTTAGGCTCAGGATTTGTGTGTCCACAGACACATGCACCGTGGATGGTGTTCAGATTACATGTTGCACTTTGTGCCCTTTGGAGGACGATGCTCACTGGTCTGTGAAATAAAAGGTGTTATGTGTCACAGCCAGCAGATATTATTAGAAAATACTGTGGACTTCTTAAATTAACTGGGGAAAAAAGCAGCTGCCCTTCCTTATGACTTAATTAAAAATGACTACTTATCATTCTACATTTTAACAACTTTCTTCATTTAAGCAGATTACTCTCGTGCAGACTCTGTTCTGTGTTGTGTGTGTGTGACAGAGAAAGAGCTTTTTAACACAGTTTTCTGCTTTGGCTGCAACCGCAGATTACTTTTCCAAATTTTAATCAAAACATCACAGCTTCGACTCTGCATCAGTTTCTTGTCACGCGTGCTCTTTTTTTTGCAGGAGCTGCTTACAAACAGAGACTACATTTTTGCATGCATTGCAGTCCTGTATTTTTTGCATGTAAATTTGCAAAACAAATGAGCATTCAAACTATTTTCAACAGGTTGACGAGAAATAGAGGAGTATCTTTTTTTTGCATTGTTATATTTCTGAATGAAACTCGGACGTTGGGGCGTGGCATTTACTTATTATACTGCCCTCCTTGTTCAGTGACCTGCACAGCCAGTGCATGGGCTTTTGCAGTGGTGCTGAGACTGCAGTAAATTAGCGCCACGTTATGAGCGACAGCAGCAATGCACTCTATTTAATAGGAAACAAAGAGATTAATTAATAAGATTTATCAGTTTGTTACATTTTATATTTCTATTGTTGTATTTTGATGACTATAAGGAGGTTTATTTAGAGTAAAAATGCTACAGTGGCCCTGAAAGGTCAAACACACTGCAACCTGAGAAAAAACAACAGCGAACAAGAAAATGCTACAAAAAGGCACAAAAAACCCAACATCTAAAACCAAAATCACTTCACAAAACACAACAGAAGTTGTTTTGATGAGACTATAGCGTGACAGGAAATGATGCGAAGTATTGCACTGAGGCGCCATTAAAAGAAGCAAAGGATTCACGGGTGTTGAGAGGGAGAAAAAGATGAAAGGTAACATATGTTTTAATCACATGATTCATATAATAATGTAGATAAATCTTTGCTACTGTTAGCTTGTTACTTCCACAACTGTTGTTTTGTGGGTTTATTTTTGTTTATTTATGTATTTTTTAATAGCTTTTGCAGTATTTTTGCTGGTGGAGTTTTTTAGGTTGCAGTGTGTTTGACCTTTTGGGGCAACCGTAAATACATTTTGCTTTGCTTTA
>VUQG01027758.1:1849-39354 GCA_015106755.1 Etia nguti | reverse complement strand
CTAAGCCTTTCCTCTCTCCCAAGGACCTTGAAAAGCTTATTCATGCATTCATTACCTCTAGACTGGACTATTGTAACTCCCTCTATTTAGGCCTCCCTCACTCCTCTCTTTACCGGTTGCAATTAGTACAGAACGCTGCTGCACGCCTTTTATCGGGTGCCAGAATGCATGATCATATTACTCCAGTTTTAGCTAACTTACACTGGCTTCCTGTGAAATTTCGCATTGATTTTAAAATTCTTTTACTCACTTATAAAATCTTAAATAACACTGCCCCTAGTTATTTAACAGAACTTCTTCATTTGTATAATCCTAAAAAAAGCACTAAGATCTTCTAACCAGATGCTCTTAATGCAACCTAAGTCTAGGTTGAAAACCAGAGGTGATCGTGCCTTTGCTATTGCTGCTCCTAGACTGTGGAACAACCTCCCTATTGCCATTCGCTCTTCTGAGACTGTTCAGTCTTTTAAATCTCGTTTAAAGACCTATCTTTTTACTCTGGCTTTGACGTAAGATAGTTTGATTATCATTTGGTTGGTTTCCATGTTTGTCTCGTCTTGTTGTTTGGTAAATTTGTCTTATTTTTATTTCCTAATTTGTGAAGCACTTTGATCAAAACTGTTTTTAAATGTGCTATATAAATAAATTTTGATTTGATTTGATTTTAAATGTTACCGATCTCCTCTAAGATTTCATCTTTACCTGAGAGCCTCTCTGCCCGTCCATGCGCCTCTGTCCTCAACAATAGACATCTTGACCATCCAGTCAGCGAGGCTCTGCTCCAAGCTCCTGCCCTGCAGGTGGCTTCGGGTGTAGTTGATCAGAAATGGCAGCAGTCTAGTCACTTCCTCCTTAAGACAGGAAGTCTCCTCAGCCAACCACGAGCACAGAGAGCGGAATGTGGCGAAAACGAAAGGGTCGCCATAGCGGCTCGGCTCCACCTTAAATATCATGAATTAACGAGTCATTTACTCGCATTTAATATTTTCTCTTACTCTTAGGCTCAACCCTCCGGCACTACAGAAATCATTTGGTGCATAATAAATGATCATATTTCTAGTATCACCAACAGACAGCTTGTCATGTTAGTTTTATCATCATCATCTCCTCTTCACCTGCTGCAGGAAGTACATCAAGCCAGAGAAGGCCTCCTCCAGGACCCCGAGGACCTGCCTGCTCTGCTGCAGACTGAGGGTAGAGATGGAGCTCTGAGGGGGCGCAGCAGCCTGCGGGACTCCCGGACTGCAGGCCTGCTCTATGGCTGCCTCCATGATTCGGTAACAGCCTACGAAGAGGACAGTTCAGAGTAAATGACTGAGGTGGTTAACCTTGATTAATTAGATCTCAATACCTAGAAAATGACTTAAGCAGGCATCATCTGACTCCGTATTTAATTAAACTTCAATTATACTTGTTCCCAACAAGAAACTGTGTTACATGATTACCAAAACACGCAAATGAGGACACCAAGATAACTAGTTTAAATCAGCTGAGTGGACAGTTACATGCAAATCATACAGCATAAATGAGATTGTAAGTCAACATTCAGCTCCAAGATTAAACTGAAGGAAGAAAGCTTTATAGCAAGATTTTAATCAACCTTTTTTAACTTTAACTTTTTAAGAAGCGTCATCCTGTAAAACAGAATAATTTAAAGTTCCAATCAACATACTATTGTGATTAAGTACACTACCTGTTATTGTGTGTTGCACCTCAGGGGTCAAATCATTACCAGGCAGTTCTTCCAAACCCATCCTGACCTCCACGCAGGCCCGGTTCACTAGTAAGCAACAGAACTTTGGAGGTCCCGCCATCTCCCAGCCATATAAATCCAGCAGGCAAGCACTGAGGACCAGGATTGGTCCGATATGTCTCGGTGTCAATTTAGCCTGCACCATGGGTCTCAGTACCTCCCATAAACGGCCCACGACTGCCTTCAGCTCCTCACTCCCCACTGCCACGCCTGCTGGTGGCAGAAACTGCGCCAACTGACCACACATACCCAACCTGGTCTCGTCTGTGGACTCGCAGAAGTCTCTGGAGAGTCTGACCAGCAGCGAGAGGAGCTCTGGAGTGTGCTTGCTCCATGCTTTGTCCTTGTTTTTACCAGAGAGGAGCGAGCCCAGCAAGGCGAGCCCCTTCTCGTGGCTCAGAGTATGGTTCAGTTCCACAGCTTGGCACAAAGCGGAGATGGCGCCCCTGCTCAGGAGCTGCTCTGGGCCTCTGGGTAAGGCACACACAGCTGTCAAAACCAGGTAGCAGTCAGCAGCCAAGGCCGCATCAAGGCTGGAAGAGGGAGGGGTCTCCTGAGACGCTGACACTCTGCTTGCTTCACTGCCATCATCACCTTTTTGCTTGCTGCTCTCAGTCTCTTCTGTAGATTGCGCCACACTGGCAGGCTTACAGTCTGGGTTTGAAATGTTTGCTGACTGGACTTCACCATCTGGACTCTGCTCTGCTTGGTGCTGTTCCCGGGCTTCCTGTTTCTGCTGGTTAAACACAGGACCGTTTGCTAAGATGCCCAGCAGGAGGGGGATGGTGGCGAGGAGCTGGGGACTGGAGGCCATGTCTGGCTCTGTGCTCAGGGCAGCCAGCAAAGCCGTGCCCAGCGAAAGGAGCTCATTTGGGGGTAAGCCAGAGTTCTCGCCCCCTCTGACTGCTGTGACCAGAAGCCGAGCTGGAAGATTGAGGCCCACCGCCTCAAAGATGCGCCTCAATGTGGGTTTGTCCAGCTCACTGGCTGGGCACAAGCGACTTATCTGAGGATGTGAAGATAGAGTAGAATGAGTAAATAAGTCTTTGCTGAGGCACATTTTAAAATAACATCAGTAAAATCTTTGGATTTAGGCTGTCTACTTAAAAAACAAAACGAGTGTTATACCACGTAATTTTTAATGATACTTTCATCTGTTTGCAATTCCTTCATCCATCCGGCATGCCATCTGTTCCAGTTCAACCTAAAGGTGTTTGATGGGGTTGAGGTGAGGGCTCCGTTTCAACCAGTCAAGTTCTTCCCCACCAAACTCATTCAATCATGCCTTTATGAGACCTTGCTTTCTGCACTGGGGCAGACATGCTGGAACAGAGGAGCCTCGATGTGAACTAGTCCCACAAAGCTAGAAGCATAGTTGTCCAAACCTTCTTGGTGAACTGAACCATGAAGATATCATTCACTGGAACCAAATACCCCAAAGCAACATCCGTCCTCCAAACTTTACAGTTAGCACAATGCAGTCAGGCAAGTAACTGCCGTGGCATTTGCAAACGTAGACCCGTCCATCAGATTACTCACCACACTGAGCCAGTTTCATGGTGTTTTTTTATACCCACATTTGTCAAGGCAGACACAGCAATGGCAATTTTATTTACAAAACACGTTTCATTACACGCAAACTGAATGTGCTTAACATAAATGACCAAAAATACATGTAGGCCTACAATGCCTTAAGACAATGAAATCAAACTTTTCAAAGAAAAAAAAAGCGAGAAATTACAAAGTTATTAACTGTAAGCCTGTGGGAATAAAAAGGTTTTGAGTTTGTTTTTGGAATGTAGATGGTTGGAAATTAATTTAAAATTCCACCTTAAAGGGGGAGTAAATGAAGTTTCTTCAATATTGTACATGTAATGACTGCAGCTGCATTGTGAAATTTGAACTCTCCTACTGATGGTTTGCAAATAACCATGAGTTTGGTAAACGCAACTGTCTAAATAAATAAAATTCAACTGGCTGCTCAGACCAAGAAAAGCTCCCTTAAATTTTAGTTTCAATCATTTTGGGGAAGCTTAACCCCCAAATAGCTGAAAATCAATTATAAAATACTTGTAAATCAACTCCTTTACCAATATTCATGTTTTTATCTCGATTTCTAAATTAAACGAATACTTACCAGAAGAAGAGCAGCCAACGTCTGACTGTCGTTTTTAGCTTGCTTCAGCGCATGTACACACCTCTCCAACATGCCTCTTTGGGCATCAGTCAGACCGCCTTTTACATCCCCTTCTGAGCCTCCTCCACCTTCACCTCCTCCCTGCTCCTCTTTTCCAGGAGACTGGCTGTTCACGGTGGGTGTAAAGTCAGCACTATCAGCCATTATGACCCCGGTAACTATGGGACCGAGAGAGACATAAAAAGGAGAAAAACTTTTTCAAGGAATTTCCAATCAGTCTTTCAAACACTGATTGGGGTGGGGGGGAAACGCCACATCGCTGGACCAACGGGAGTAGTCCAATTTACTGGCTGTCTGTTGGCCCGCTAACGGCTGACAAAAATGTACATGTATAGTCATTTAAAATTTGAACAGGTGAACGTTAACAATGCAACTTACTTTGTTGACAACCCTCTTGCACGCCGCAACTACTCGTGCTCACTCCCCCCGGAAAGACACTGTCAAGCTAAAGATGTCACGAGCCAATAAAAAGGCTCGAAGAAAATCAGGCAACCAATCATAACGCGGATTGTTGGAAGGCGACACCGCCATTTTAGTCCGTGTTGTAACGTCAGATTAACGAGGTTATCCAACTTTACCATTTCAATTTTATTTTTAAAAAAACATTATTTTTTTTTAAAATATAAAAGAGTTTAAGTTTATTAGCACTCGTTGAGTTGAGCATTTACCTTTTTAAACGTCTCCTCGTTAGGGGGCGTAAACCGGAAGTAGCTGGATGAACGTTGAACGTTTTCAGCTTAAGACAACAAATTAATTTGATTTGTATTGTACGTGAAAGGAGGAATAAATAGGGTGTTTTCATTATGCACCAAAAATGCACGTGTAAATAAATAAATAGATTAAAACATAGAAAATGATAAAAATAAAAAAAATAAAAACTGGTTAAAAAAGAAAAATAAAGAATAATCTGTATCGCAAGAAATACAATGGGCTCATATTCAGGTTATTAAAACTATTTAGCGATTTAGTTAGGACTTTTGGTTTTACTTTCAGATGTAACACGCTTAACTGTTCTGGATAACCATTGCATAGCATTCTGTTGTCACTGCCTACTTAATTTTGAAAATCTCACCACCGGAACCTTTCGTGAAACGTACTGTATTGACAGTCAAGCACTCACTCACGGCATATCAGCTGTATCAGCGAGAGGAGTGCTGACCTAATTTGCAGAGCAGGGGACTACAGGAGACGAGGCTACACATCGCAACGACCAACTGAAGAGAAAGTCTACCATTTTTTTGTTTGTGTAAGTCCGTGCACGCATTCTCTCTCTTGTGTTATTGGGGGCAGTTGCCGTTAAAACGCATTGTGTGGGGTCCGATGAGAGATGTCAGCAGCTGTTAGCCTCAAGGTGCCTCGGATGCGAGTGATCCCGGGATTAAACAGGTGAAATACCTTACGGTGCGCTACTTCAACCTTTCCGTGTCAGTGCCCGGACGTCGACATGCCTTGTAAAAACATAACAGGTGCTTAATGCGCAAAAGTGGCACTTAGGTTAATAAATCAATCCCCCACACAGTTGTTTATAATATTATGACAGTGCCGCAGACGGTGCTGTGGGCAGATATCGGCCTGTATTGAATTATCTGACAGCTGAACACGTCCTGTCCTGTCTTGAGTAAATCCTGAGTGATTTGTCAGTTTCGCAAGATACATAATGCACGAGCCCACCATTTTGTCTTAGATAGTATGTTTTTTTTGTTGTTGTTTTTTTCAGTGCGTTTACTCATGCGTCTCATTTGACTTGACAGACTTTCATTCATATAGTCAAACATGGACCAATTTCCGCTTTAAGCAGTCCATTAAGCGCTGCAAGGGAATAAGAAGAGACAACAGTGGAGCTTAGTCAGCAAATCAGGGTTATTTTTGTTTGCTTTATCAGTCATTTAGTTGACAAAATAAAATAGGCCACCAGAGGCTGAAGTAATGTTCTTTATTTAGTCCCTCTACGTTTCATCTCTGATATGAAACTGGTATTTACTGAACCTTTTTTATTTAGTGAGGCAAATATTTGGTGTTATGAAATGACTAAGAATGGCTTTTAGTCGTTGTTGTTATTATCACAACAGGAATAAAAAAATTGATTTGACAAACAGAAAAATATAGATTTAAAATGTGTACATATATCAATAAAAAACCAAGAACAGGCAACATAGACCGTAAACAAAATAACTGAAAGCAGATAACCATAAAAAAAGATGTCACTGATGAGAAGTCATAAAAGCCCAATTTAAAAGTATTAAAAGGGCTTTTTAAGGAGATTTGCAAGCCTTCTCTCATCAGGCAGGTCACTCCAAAGCAAAGCGGACCTGATGGCAAAACCAAAGTAGCAACCAAGAGCCAACCCCGTTTGAGAATCTGAGTCTGCAGGCTGGCTCAAACGGGGATCAAAATTTCTGCTGTGTAACTTGAGACGCAGACCCAGATGTACTTTAAAAGTAAAACTAGTTTCAGTTGCTCTGTTTAAAACAAACAAACAAAACATGGATGGTTGCAGTGTTTAATATTTATTTTATATTTATTCAATGGATATACATAATGATTTCACGGAAATCATATGAGTGCTTGCAAATGGCACACGTTTGTTATCCACCCCTTTGTACTTCTTTGACCTGTGAATAATAATAATTGTTTTTTTTTTTTTAAACTTGGGAGAGCTGAAACCATGATTAACTTGAACTCGAATGATTAGAACGATGTGAAGAGAAAATTATGGAATATGATCCAAAGCATACCACATTATCTGTCTAACATGGTGGAGGCAGTGTTGTGGCATTGGTATGTGTGGTTGTGGAACTAAGTCACTAGTGTTCACTGATGACGTGACTGCTGTTAGAAGTAGCAGGATGAATTTTGAAGTCTACAATACTTTACTCTCTGCTCAGACTCAGCAAAAATGCTGCAGACCTGATAAGACAGTGCTTCACAGTGCAAATGGAAAATGATTTGAAGAAAACTGAAAAACCAACCCAAGAGTTTCTCAAGGAAAAGAAATGGGATATTCATCAATGGCCGAGTCGGTCACTTGATCTAAAACCAACGGAGCGCGCTTTTTCCATTGTCAAACACAAACAAGCAGCAAGTGAAGGTGGCTATAATAGAGGTCTGAGTAACTCAAGCAAGGAAACCCAACATTTGATGATGCCCATGAGTTTAGACCTCAGGCAAAGTTTTTTTTTTTTTCCATAAAAGCATTAAAAAGAGTCTTTAAATTTATGTTCATTAATTTTGAATCTCAGAATATGGGGGACTGTGTGGCAATCGCTGTAATTCTTAAAAAGTTCATCTAAAATTTTTGTAAAGCTCCTTGAATTAAAGCTGAACATTAGGACTTCAGTCACTTATTGATTGATTTGCAGTTCACTGTGACGGTGGCAGAACTACAAACTGTCTTTGTCCCAAACATTATGGAAGGTGCTGTATATGCAATAAATGAGAAAACCCCAAAGCTAAGAGCTAGGCAAACAGTAAAGTTTAAAGTGAGTTAAAGACTAATGTGATGTATTCGTACTTTCTTTTGAGTCTTCCATTTTTAATCTTATTTTAGGATTAGTGTAGTTATTGCTCTAAGGATATTTGTAGAGTTGTCACAACAAAATAGGCAGTTTGTCATGATTATTCATTTCATTTAATTTTTTCCTGGGTATGCTGCCTGAAAGAGAAATAAAAACTTGATTTTCCTTCCCTGTGGCAGCCGGAGGAAGCTGTGCGTGGGACAGAGAAAAGCTACATCAGCCTGTCTGCAGAGAAGCCGATGCAGAGCTGACTGCTCCTGCTGAGAGAGGAAGAGGAGGAAGAAACAAGTCAAAGGGAGAGAATTTGCCAGATGTAAGAGGAGGAGAGAGAGAGAGAAAGAGGGCGGGCAAGGGTTTCGGTGACAGAGATCATTGTTCTGCAACAAACCCCTCATGGGTGAACTGGCCATTAAAAAGTCAGTAATGGCCAAGCTGTCATCAGCCCAGGTGACCGTGTGCACCTGAGCGTTACTGCTGCAGCACAGTGAAAGTCACCACGTGCCTCAGGGCAGCTGCTGCATGGTTTTAAAAAAAAAAATCCACGCTGTCCAGGCTCCCGGATTCTAACTGAATCCTGCACATTTTCTGCACTGGATTATTTTCACCTGGAGCTTTTTCCTCTTTTGGGTGTTCACCTGGGAGAGAAAAATAAGCACAAGCGGGATACCGAGCTGTTTGGATATTTGGACAGATTGAACCGGTGACTACAGCAGAGAAAGAGACTGCTCGGTGCTCGAGTGTCACGTGGAGGAATGCAGATTTGAATAAGGAAACGGACCAGCAGTACAGGTTTGATACTGCCACATTTTCCTTTTAAAAAATGCAGTAAGTAACATAGTTGTAGGTTTGTCTCAAGAAAACAGTGCTGTTTAAACTTTTAATACTTACCTTTGTTTAAATAAGATCATTATCAGTTTAGTAAAAGCATCAGGACATTTTTAACAGCGCCTTACACAAACATTACTTCTTTCTTTCAAACTATATTTTCTGTTTATTTGAGTTTTGTTTTGTTTTTTTGTAAACCAACAAAGTAGTAACTCTGCACAGGTTGGCACCGATCGCACAGTCTAATTACTGATGTGGAGGGTTAGGGATGTGTTTCCAGCCATATGGATACAATATCTAGCTAACCTCTTTAGAGTGTGATCATAGCAGATGGATATGAAAGCTTGATTTATTACTATATTGCCCCACAGTAGTTTCCTGGTGAGGCCATGTTGAGAAGAGGCCTGGCCGTGCCTTAAACATTGTGTTCCAGGAGCTTTGGTATTTATTTGACAGGGACCATGCATAAAAACACTGACCTCACAAAACAAAGCATGCTTAGTACCTTATTTCCATATACAGTCCCCCAGGATGACAAACACAATATTAACTAATCCAGCTGTTGAGGTGGGCTCGAGTCCAACTTGGAAGGGACCTTAGGGCACACCCAGGACACACTGGAGTGATTATATCTCGGTTGGCATGGAAACTGTGCCCTGTCTCACATCCACACTTACGGCCAACGTTGAATTAACCTAAAGAATGCTCAGGACTGACCAGGAGGTTTAAACTTGTAACCTTCTTCCTGTGAGACACCAGTGTGGCCCCAAGATTGGAGAGACCAGATACAACTTAAAAATATATATATATACTTACCCTCCAGCCCACACACAAACACATACACACTGTAAAACCTTCCTATATACACCCCCTTATCCAATATTCAGGACATTCCATAAGTCTTTTTTAAACCTATTAGAAAATGAGGATATTATAAGGGTAATCTTAGCATGACTGGTTCCCTACAAGCCTTTTTTGCCTCATGAGAAAAACATATACAAATCTGCACCAAACTGTAAGGGAGCTTTTCCCATTCATTTCTTAAATGACAACCATTTTGCCATAGCAGAATGTCTTTTAGGAACTTCACGTCCACATTTCCCTTGAAGCTCTGCTCATCTGTTATCATCTGATATGCACACATAGAGGTCTTTGCAGGGGTGGAGGTGCAGTAATTTTTATATATTTTACAGACAGGAACAGAGTACAAGATTAGGCTTTCATAACTGAACATTTTGTACCTCCTCAGGATATTGCAGTGGTGATACTGGTGCGGTTTCAATAGTTGATAAAAGAAAGTATCATTGCGTTCAGCCCTGATGTTCCCAACATATCTGAAGATAACTGTGTAGCGTTTCAGTGTGCTACCGTTCATGCTTAACCTTACTTTTACTATTTCTGCTGCAGTAACCTAAAGGGAACCATGTCTACTAACACAGCGGTTAAGTATTGCTCATTCAGAGATTTTTATCTTTCCATCAGATGAAAACCACAGAGGCTGAACTACATGAGGTTAACACCTCCCCTTCGAGCAGCACAGTAATCTGAGTCTTGCCTCTTTTTTTGGTGACTCATTTAATAATTACTCTGGAGGTAAACATGAAACCAAAAGCTTCCTCCTTACAATTCCTGCAAGAGTGGATATTAAAGATTAGGAAGTTACTCAGGGTTCCCGAAGGCCTGTGAATAAGGGTATTTGTAGCTTGAATTTTGGGTCATGGATTTGTTCTTTTTACAACAGAAGGGCATACTATGAAGGAAGATTATTGGCTTAGCAAGCTATGTCAAGTTTAAAGTCAGTTGTCTGTCTCTCCTTTTACCTGGTTATATCACCATGGTAACTTATGCTGAACACATGACCTAGTCAGGAGCAGGTTATGTTTTGACCTTCACTTTAGAAACCGCTTGAAGTGCCACATTTATGCTTAATCTTTTATTTGAGGCATGTTTTAAAAGCAGTGTAGATTCTCCGCTGGGGTGAATGTGTCTTATATGTGCAGCCTTTTAAGACGTACCTTACTAACACCACTGAATCACACTCAAATTGGCACGGGAAGGTGCATGTATTAAATATTTTGATTCTTGATTCTAATCTGCCGTTTTTTAAACTTTTGTAACTGCAGTTACTAGAAAAATAGCACACACACCAAGAATACCTATCCAATCAGTAACATTAATTTGAATTAATGTTCAATGAATTTCTTTGATTTGCAGACAGATTAAGGTGATTTCCACATCTCCTTCCTTAGGTTGTGGGACAGGAACACTTTATGTTTAGTTCTAGCCAGTTTAAAGCAAAACAGAGAGAGCACTCAGTGATAAAAGAATTAACTTGAATTAAAATATTGAGTTTACTACTCTAATATTAGTGATTTTCTGCAGCTATTGCCTTAAATGTGACAGTGTTGCATAATTTTTAATGTTCTTTATAGATTTTAATCCCCCTTTTATCACCCTCTTCATCTGAGAACTTGTCTGAATGGAGTAGGTGGCACTCATTGGGATCATTTTGTTTGGAAGAAGAATCCAGAATCATACATCATTATCGGAAATAAATAAATAATCTGCTTGATTTCCAGTTTAGTCAGTACCTGAAGGATTTTTAAATATTACAACTTCCACTAGACTGGCATAATTTAACCAGGCTTTGGGAGCTCTAATGGTCACATGACATCACAGTACGAGACGATGCAACAGCAATTTCAGTTTCTCTTTAAAGAGTTGTTTTAGCCCTACGTGTTTCTCTGTCCTGATCATAGATTACCATATGATACCTTGTTTTTATACATCTGGCGTTAATACCTTTTAATATACTGAACTGATGAAATTGTCTCTCAGAAAAGGTCAATGTGTTTTCTGCAGGTTGTTCGTTTAGACGTGTCCTAAATGAAGAAAAGGACAAAAAACAAAAAATGTCTGTTGTTACAGACCCTTTATCACTTACAATCCTCTTTAGTTAACAAACTGGATTCTTCTAGTTTTTTCTTCAAAACCATAAATAAAAATCTGTACAGATCAGCATGATTCAGGGCTCTGTAGCCTCCCTCGGGTTGAGCAACCTTTTCTTGGCCTGAGTTGAACAACAAATGAACAGTGAAGAGGGCCAGTGAAGACTCTAGTCATGCACTAAACTTTTTTTCCCCCTTTGGCATAAAGCAATTCTCTAGATATTCCCAGGTATTAACCAGTGTCCATTTTCACGTTCACATAGGCTAAAGATTTGCGAAACTCATGATGTTATCAGGTCTGCCTTTAGGCATACAGGAGTAAAGACCTGTTGTATTACTTCAGAAATTTGCTTATGATTCATTTTCCTGTTTCAATTCTGCATAGTTACAAGGACATAGCCCAAAACTGTGTGAATCATTTTACACCTCCTTAAGTGTTGCTGTCAACAGGATACTGACAGAATTGCTGTGTTAGTTACACCCTCAAACCGACGAGAGATTATAGAGGCAGACAGAAAATTCATAGTAAGTGAAATCTGTTGTGTATCTATGGCCATAAAATTTGTGGCTTGTTTGTCTGTTCTCTTTTGCAGAAAAGGCCAAAAACAATGAAAAGTCCATACAGTTTCAGTAACAGTGAAGTTACCTTTTCTTTAGTGTCTCAGCACAGTATCTCCGGGTAAAGAGTCTCGAGTTCATTAACTTTTCTTATCAGATTTAGAAGTTAACTGACTTAAAATTCTTAAAATTCTTCATTGTGCTCCTCTAAAAAGCTGAGGCAGTGTTGGACGTAAGCAATCAAAGAGAAGACACGAGACCTGAATAATTTAGAATACGGATGAAATTGCAGAATATGTAATCGTGTATGTCCACGTCCATGTGATGTGAATGATATTGAATGATTAGCAGCTTAATTCATTTCTCTTTCTAGCCTAGTGTTGGAGCAGCTGAGCCTGTAAAGGCCCCTGAGGTGGCCATGTTGGATCTCTTCGTCAGAGTGCTGGTGTTGGCCCGTCTTCACCTGTCACCTCACAGCACCTTGCTGCCAACCTAACTCCTCACTCCTTTCTTCCTTCACCTTTCTTCCACTGCTGGACTGGGGGAGAGGTAAATCTGACAGTTTTTGGTTTCTTTTGGTTTTTCTTGTAGCTATGCTTGTTTTGTGTTTTTTTTTGTTTGCTGTTTTTTTTTTGTTTTGTTTGCTGTTTTTTGTAGGCTACGGTTGACTATATTTTTGATTCTGGTTCTGTATTGATTTGGGTAAACCTAGTGAGTCAGGCACCAGCTCTTGTCTAAAGATAAGAAAGTGAAGAAACTTGGGGAAATTGCTGTGCTACAGTTGCAAATTAAATAGAAAACACAAAAAATGTGGAGTCCAGTAAAACAAAATCTTTGTAGGTGTATTGTCAGCAGAGCTGAAACAAATGTTTGAGTAAGCATTCAGCTGCATGTGCAGTTAGTGATGCAGAGGGCAGTCTGAATCCATTAAATAGCCTTATCCATTCAGCACAGTTATTTGGATGACCTCTACATCAGCTGCTTAGAGGAATCCAAACATTGTGTTGCACTTCAATGATGGTTATACAATGATTAATTCTCTTGTCAAATAATACAGATACATACTAACAACTGTTAGCAGTTCAGGATTTAGGCCACAGAAACATTACTTTGGACAAATGTGCAGGATTATACCACAAGCAAGCATCTCACCTTTGGAAAAATCACAAAGAGCAAGAACAAAATCAATGTGGTTGGGTAATTTAAAAAAAGCAACAGTATGAGCGTTGGATTTGAGAAGGAAAAAAGTTGTCCTTTTTTTTGTTATTCTGGTGGTCTAAAATCTTGTTTTATCTCTAGAACCTTCCTTAGTAGCTTCAAGTGTTCTCTTCTGAGGTATATCCACTGGATACACTGAAAAGGCCATAATCGGCAGTCATTTTATTTATCTCACACTGTGTCTGACAGAATCCGATATACTCTTTCAACTTATTTGAGCCCTCCATTAAAGCTGTAAAATGATAAATGATGGAGTAAAAATTATAAAACAATACACGTTTGACCAAAATTCAGTGTTTTGTGGGAGTCAACCATGTTAGCGTATGCACTGACTGAGCTGCATTTAACACTTCCTCTGTCTGCTTCCCAGGTCCTTGTAGAAAATGTCCTATGCACACCACAAGCTGCTCACCTGGTGCTTACCTCACCACCTCCTCCTACCGCTGACCTACCTCTGGCTCCTGGCTCTTCCCACAGGTAAAATAAACCAAACATCACCCTGGACTCAAAAAGCACATGGCGTAAAACTGATAAAGAAAAACATGTGTGCGTGTTTAGCTTCCAGGACTCATCTTTACACACCTTTGATTACTCAGGGTGGGTCTACATCCTTCTTAGAGTGTTATTATGATGCTAGAGTTGTTTTAGCTTGGTTGGTGTTTACTGTCCCTGTAATCTTAGGCTGAGAGATGGACGACTGTTGGCATCCCTGCTGTGTGAGTTCTTTTTGATGCCACTCTGCTCAGTGGGTTACAGTGTGAAAGAGGACAATAGAGGCTCTGTGAGTAGACATAGTGTGTGTGTGTGTTGAGTGGTGGGAGACAGAAGAAAAGAGGACAAGGGGCAGGATGACTAAACAGAGGCCAAAGGGGGGTCCTTCCTTTCTCAGACAAACCACAGTGCCTTTGTGTGTTTTCATATGAGGTAAAATCTGTTTTTTCCAGACTTGAGTTACACTGATGCACCACAAAGTCACCCTTGCCACTCGTGTTGCTATGGTAGCAGTAGTTGCCGGTTGCTGTAGCAGGGTCTGATATGATCTGATGAACTGTGTTTTTGTTTGTTTTTGCTTTTGATGCTACCGTAATATATTAATAGACATGCCAAGCTTTCACTCAGTCAGTGCACACTCATCTGAATGTTATCTTATAAACATCTAGAAACATTGTTTCCTGTTTTTGCAGAACACCAGATTTTAGAAAAGGGTAGTATTATAGTTCTCTGCATTTTATTAATTTGCTTTATGTTTTTTTTCAAGCTCAATAGAATTGTACAAACTGTTTTTGCCCCATATACTGAATTTTTCATACTTTTGCACAGTACTGTAGATTCTCTGCTGAATGAATCCATTAAGGTGTAGCATACTAACACCACTGAATGAAGCCTGGTCATCACAAACTGTATGTGTTACATTTTTCACTGGAAATTGCAGTTAGTAATGGAGATTACATATCCACATGCTTTTATTCTTGGCCCTAATCAACCATTTGAAAATTGGTCAGTCTATTTGAAAGCTGGTTACCAGGAATATTCAATCACTAAAAATGATTTCCCTTTAATCTGGCTGCAAACTAAAGTGATTTCCATGTCTTCGTCATTGGGCTGTGGGACTGTGTAAGACCAGAGCACACAGCGTAATCTGTAATGCTTAAAAAATGATCTAGTTTAAATTTTCAGACCTCTAATGTGCACCTGGCTGTCACATTAGAAGTAAATGGCAGCATCTTTTACATAAGCACACACAGCCTGGAGTGGAAAGCCTGGCTTACAAAGAAAGTTGATTAGCTGAAGCCATCCACTGCAAAGAGAGCCTGACTGTGTTGAATTCGCAGCTTAGTGCACTGCTCAGGAACAAAATCTTATGGATTGTAACTTTCAAAATACCAAACGGCATGAACATAAGCCTTAAAAGCATCAGAGAAGATGGCATTGAACACAATGTGTAGCAAAAGTACATTTATTGATATGGACATTCACATTAAGCATGCACAGTTGACCTCAGTAAATAGGAGCATGTTCAAATTATGTCTGTGAGCGGTGTGCCTGGGAATATTTGATGTATATCAAAAATATATTTTGGCATGGTACAGGACTGCTCATGAGTGTTTACTGAATAAGATCAGTGACAGTGTGTTGTACTCTGCAGGCGGAGGCTTATAAACAGAGGTCACTAAACATAGTACAGTAACCAGTTCTTGTGCTGTATTCATTAACAAACCTTTGCAGAGGAATGCTGTGGGCTGCAGATAAATTACACAGGCGTGTATGTGTGTGTTTGATCTGCTGCAGCAGTGAAAAACTTACAAGACAAGAATAAAAAGCATTTTTATTATGTCGTAATGCCGCTTTCTTAGTTCACAGTGACTTAGCTGTACCATTTTCGTTGCTCATTTGGCCTCTTTGTGCTGGTGACATATAAATTCCCTTTGCTCCCTCTCTTACTTTAACAGTCTTAAAGGGTGTGCCCTTTTATTGTACCTGGCTGCACAGTAAACC
Source organism: Etia nguti (assembly GCA_015106755.1). NCBI lineage: Eukaryota > Metazoa > Chordata > Actinopteri > Cichliformes > Cichlidae > Etia > Etia nguti. The sequence continues at coordinate 23,844 of VUQG01027758.1, read as the reverse complement.
GCTTGTCATAATGGATGGATTGACTTGAACCCATTTGAGACTATAAAAGGTGTAAGAGAGTAGTGCTCTTGAAAATAAACACACACAGACAGGGCAGATAATCAGCTCACTGCGTTGCTGATATTAGTCTGATAATGTCTGGCTCAGAGGGCAGGCTTTAGTTTGTACTGAACACTGTGCTTTGGTTTTTAATCAGCGTCCTGTTTTGGCAGGGAAAAGCTGCACTTCCTCTCTCCGCCTTGGCTGGCTCCTCAAACTGCTGCCTGTCGACTTTTCTGAGAAATGTTCAGTCGAAGCTGAATCTGAAAGTCTCAGTAGCTGTAGCTGGAAGCCACTTCCCTTTTCCGTTTTTTAACAATGCTGTTGTTGTCATAAACATGTGAAATGGTGAACAGACTAGGGGTAGCCCCATGATGTCACCTTTGATGCCATGATGATGCCGTTGATTTATTTAATTAATTTTTTTTAAGCTAAACAATCCACCAAGGACCTGATGCCCATGAAGGTTGGTTTTTTCAGGCTAAATCCGGTCAGCTAGGCATGGCCTTTATTAGCCCCAAAATATCTCAGTTCAGATTTGGTCAGTGACATTCTCTTTTTCAGACCACATTTGTCTCTTTATGTCTCCTTGTATTATTTGTCACTTGTATTTGTCACTTTATGTTTGTAATTGCTAAATCTCTACTGCTGTATTGTCTATGTCAGTCTCGCCAAACATATGTATTTTTAAATCTTAATGAGATCTTTTATTAGGATGAATAAAAGACATGAAAAGATGATCGCATCACAACAAGCAACAACACTGTTTTTAAAATAGATTTTAAAAAACAACTTTTCCAGATCTCTTGGCAACTTTAAAAGGCGAGAAGTTAACTTTTCTTGTTCTTTAAGAAATGCTGCTATTCACCTAAATTGTGTTGAAAGTGATTTCATCATTTCTGTTGTCCCTGTTGGTTATATAATAGCTTTGTTTAAGAACAAACATTATCTTCAGCCTTCATATCTGTGTCTTTCAAGAAATTGGGTTCAGATTTACATATTCGGTTTCTCTGTGGTATTTTCGGTTGGCATAGTGGTGTAATGACTAGCACGGTTGCTTCAGAGAGGTCTTGCAGAGAGGTATGGACATGTTGAATGATTACTGTCCCTCCAGGTTAAAACTGTGATATATCAATCCAGGGTCAATAGGGATGGGATAAGTGGTGAAGAAAATTAGGGATGTCCTTTCAATTTGCTGTCCAGTATAGATGTAAGAGAGACGTGTTGTTTTTCCGTGTTACGAGAGGTTGTCTTATTACCCATCCTTTTTAAACCAAATGTCATCTTTTTTTCTGCCAAGTCCTTTCCAGAATTTATCTGCACTGAAACCTTCAGTTGGTGTTTCAGAAGAATTTATTTTCTTTCCTCAGTCCGATTTTGAACATGGGTGCAGTCCATCGTAGATCTTGACTTCCTTCTGTCCCGGTCCAGGTGTGTCAGCAAATCACTGCCGGGTCACCGGTGGAGTTCTGGGCATCCATTGGAGCAGCATCATCAGCCTGGGTTGGTACCCTCTGGCAGATGGGAGAGCCGGAGCGAGGTGTTGGGAGTTCTGCTGCCTGGAGCCGAAGTGCAATGCTGTTTGGAGTCTCGGCGGTCGCTGTGTGTTTCTTAGCTGCTCACGCGAAGGAGGCTGCCCCATCTCCATCCTGCCTCAGCCCCACGAGGAGTCCCTCGGTCTCCTGCAGCTGCTCTCCAAGGTATGATTGTAACAGAAGAGATTGTCTGTTCTAAGAGAACTGCATCTGTCTGCCTTTTTTGGATGATTCAGTCAGTGATTATGATACTGCTATCAGATGAGATTTCTTTTTTAAAAAGACGGATTAGGGAACCTTTTATCTAAATGCCACTGTTTTTGTAACTTCACTTCAAGGTCCCTGTCAGTGTGAGACGGAGAGCGATTCGCCGTGCACCGTCTACAGGAAGCCACAAAATACACAAAGGACCCCATATCCGCTCGGTAACGTGAAAGAAAACTGATCATGTGAAAAAGTTTTCATAGGACTCAATGGAGTTCTATACAGCTGCATTTTCTGATTTCAGTAAAACATCTTAAAGTTTGTATTAAAATATCTCCAAATACATTTGGAGATGCTTTTCATATTTTGTGAAAGCATTTAGTATGTCCTACTCTTAAACTGTATAAGTTATTTGTACACAGGTACAATTTCAATGAAGCAATATGTTAAAATAAAGTACATAGTTTTTTTTTCTCTATTATAATTAGTAATGCACTCTGTTTTATAAAGCAGGCCGTTCCTCCGACTCTTTTGACTTGTCACATTTCTACCCTCTTCCCTGCAGTCACACTTATTGGTTAATTTGAATGATACATACATATCTGCAGATATTAACCCATATATTTTTCATGTGGTTCCTCAAATCTCCCCAATTTCAGACGCAGATCTGCTCTTTGGTTTTCTGACTTTATAGCCTGCGGTTTTTAATTTATGTCCACAGGGAAGCTCCAACACAGAGATGGCTCAGCCAACATCAGCGGCACCCAGCACCATCGCTCTCGTCCAAGTCACCCAAAAGAACATCAGCCAGATAACGAACGGGAGTTTAGGCACGCCTCCTGCTCCATCGCCGCAGAACTCAACGATCAACGCCGCCGTTGATGCTGTTTCATCGTCTTCCAATGACAGCGATGTCAGCACGCCCACAGCAGCTTCAGCGACCATCAACACAACCCCGACACAGGCCGGTAAGTGAGGAATCTGTGGGTGGCAGTGGGTGTCACGTCCCCTGACTGCCATAGCCTATTTTCAGCTTGTTCAGTAATACGTCTTCATGTATTAACTATGAATTAATTAATAATGTAACAGCACTGAACTGGTGTGAAGTCAGAGGAAAATTCCTCTTCTAAATTTGGTTTCAGCTTTCAGCTTGCATATTTCAACCTCACATACTCATAAGTACAGAAGACGCTTCACCGTCCTGTTTGAAATAGTTTAACAGAATGCAACTGTTTACTTTGCCCACACATTTTATGGCAGACTGCTCACATGTTATTTTTCCCAGATGAAATCGGTGTGCTCTGTGGGTGTGAAGCCGAATGAGAGTAAGCCGGAGGAATGTGTTTTGAGAGAAAGCGGCCGGACTTCTACAGACAGGACTAACTCGTATGATCAGTCTGTCCTCCCCTACAGAACCATCTCTGTAGAGAAACTGGAAAAAGAGCAACAAACAATCATCCACACTGAGAAAGCCTTTTGACTTCAACAATAGAATTCCTACACCTTCAATACGACCTGTGGTTTTATAGCCACAGTCACAGTTTATTTGAAATTCATAGTAGTTATACTTTTACACAAAAAAAAAGTTTTAAATAAAAAGCCTGTTTTGCAAACTGGGCCGTTGGATTGAAGGGCAGAGGTGTTTACCAGGCAGGGAACATCTAGCACTAGGGTTCGTAATGCTTGGCCTGGGGGCAAATGGCAGCTTTTGGTAAATTTTTATGTGCCCTGCGGGCATTACAAGGAAACATTTCACTGCTGATCATTAATTAGGGATTCTCCTGTCCTATTTCCTTGTATTTTAAATAGTCAGATTTTTTTTATGCCCTAATTCATTTACTCAAAATTGATCGTGATTTTTCAGAAAAGGTTCTCTGTGCAAATGTTGTGTATTCATATAGTGAGTGTGCCACAAAGAAATTAAGCAGGTGGTCGAGAAAAGAAAAAAAAGGGCAAATTTGCAAGAACGGAACTCTAAAACAGAATCTAGGAGCGATATAACGATATATCTTCTATCAGAAAGCCAAAGTCACCTATTCTTACGTACATCACTACGACAACAACAAACTACAGGTTTGATTTCATTGAAATGAGTCATCCTCAGAGTGTGCAGGAACTGTCAGCATTTCATAAATTTGGACCTTTTTTCCTTTACTTGTCAGATTAACAGCTTTTAGCTCATCTGGTTAAAGGATCAGTGAGCTTGTGCAATGGCGATGCATCTGCTATTTATCTGTCCACAGTTCAAAAAAATTGCAGGCCTAAGACCTAATGGGTCTTCACCCAGATGTTTTACTCAGGGTCAATAGATGTTCATTAGTTTGTGCATCACAGCTAACCACTGTTTTGTCCCACTGTATCAGACCAAACGCAGAATATAATAATTTATTTTCTTAGGGAAAGAAAGTTTCTTGAACTTTGAAGTCAGTTTTAGTCTATGGAGTCAACAGGTGTAACACACTGACACCCGTTCAGTTGAAATGGCAAACAGTTGCCGATATGCACAATCAGTTCAAATATTACAACTGATTTTGAGTCTAATGTTTCTATTTGTTGTGCTTAACTCGAATATTCACCCTCCTTTTAATTCTGTCTGTGGTCTCCATCTGCTCTCCCGGAAATCTTTGTATCTTGAGCTGCTAAATGCTCCAGTCTGTTCAGCAGCGAGTTAATCAGCTCTTTAATCTTTGTGCACTTGGTGTTTTGTGTACACTTAGTCTACACAGTTTTGTCTCTGTCTGCTGCTTCTGCAGCAGTTACTGCTGTCAGCATTAAGAGCAAATAATTGAAATGAAGACAAAGACACTGAAATGATTAATAAAGCTGTCAGAAGCTGCGCAGTGTGTGTATCACTGTGAGCTGTGCCTGTCACATCTGTTTATTGGCTTCATTGTAGAAATCTAATTACTGATAATAGCAACTTTAACCATTGTAAACAGTAGATAACACTAATTTATGTCATCTATGGTACATGTGTAAACTCACTGAAAGCTAGTCAGGGAGAGCATACTTTATAAATCACATATTCATCTGTTCCTTGAAGTGACTGAGTGCAGTCCAAATCACACAGGAAGTAACAAAGGAGGAAAGTTTATCTATATTTGATCTATATTTTGATGTCAAAATGACTAATACATGCCCATGTTACAGTATTGTTTGCCCTGTTCGAGCTGTTAGCAAATTTATATAGTTAATCACATTGAGAATATTTTTTTTAATTTTTTTTTTTTAAGGGGGTAAATTTAAAAATGTATTGTTTTTACCAAAAAAAAGCTAATTTTACCCCGTTGCCAGGTGGTTTCTAGGCATGTTGATATGAGATGCTATTGTCATGAATTTAAAACACTAGGATGCTTTCATAAAATGTTCGTACATAATGGCTAAAAATGGGTAATTTTAGCCGGTTGCTACGTGGTTTCAAGGCAATGTGATGGAAACTTCTCATGCGCAGTTTTTCGTGTGGATTTTGTGGATATAAAGAGGATGCTATTTTCGTGAAATAAAAAGGATACTGTCCTTTTTATAAGGTGTTACAGGTGCATCATGTTATAATATCTGTTACATATAAGAACCTTCGCACACCTTAGAACCAGGGTTCTAAGGTGTGCCAATTCAGGTTGCTTAACTACTGGTCTAAGAGGGGGTCGCGGTCAAAGAAACAAACCAACACATACACAAATAAAGTTTGTTTTGCAGTACAGGTTGGTTGCTTGAGGGTTAATTCTATCCATTTCAGTAGTTTATAATTAAATACAAGGTTTTCTCTTAAATTACAGTTTTTTTTTAATGTTAAATGTTCTGTTTTCTGTCGCAGTGAGGGAGCTGGTGGTATCAGCAGGAGAGAGTGTGGAGGTAACGCTGCCCCGCAATGAGGTCGAACTTAATGCCTTTGTGGTCCCAACGCCCCCAAATGGTGAGACCATTGGAACGCTGTATGAAATAATGCAGTTTATTACCTTCATTTCATCAGTTTCCTGACACCTGAGGAGTAATTAATGTGTAGGAGGAGCTAATTATGCATGGAGACGGATTTTTCTATGCATACCAGTTACTAATTATTGATAAACTGTGCGTTATTTGTGCTGTTCAGTAATGCATGGACTAAACTGCGCTTGACCTGAGTCTTCATCATTTTGTACGTCATGCTGAACGCTTGTCAGAGAATTTCAAATCCATCCTGAAAAAGATTATAGAGTTCAGAAGAGGAACACACATCATGAGTCTGTTAATCCCTTGAGCCCTCCTTAACATGCTGCAGTGTAAAAAAAAATTTGCATCTAGTAGATTTTATTTTAATGCATGCATTTTTATTACATTTGGGTATTTATTTTTATGTATTTTTCTCTACAGGGACAAACTATGCATTTGACTGGCGTCTAATAACTCATCCCAAAGATTACAGCGGGGAGATGGAGGGGAAGCACAGCAAGACTCTGAAACTCAGCAAGGTACAGATCACAGTTTCATGTCATTTTTTTGCTATAAATAAAATCATGCAGGTGGCACTCTGTTGACAATGTAACCAAAAAGGATCACTTCTTCTTTCTGGTTGACTCGATTCCCTCTCTTTGGGTCTCCTCAGCTGACCGTGGGCCTGTATGATTTTGAGGTGACAGTGGATGGGGAGGGCGCCCACGGAGAAGGTTACGTTAATGTTACAGTCAAACCAGGTACGAAAACTCATATTAAAGTTACATCTTTATTTAGATATTAATAAAACTTTAATAGGTTTCGCTGTTCGTGTGTCAGCAAAAAGTCAGTTTGTTTGTAGACGTTGTATTCGAAACACATAGAACTTGGTAAAATTACAAAAACACTACTATTTCTCTCTGTTTCACAAATTCCTGTTTACGAAACTCTTTAGTTCCTGTCATGGCTCCTGATTTAGCTTCTTTTTACACTTGTTCTCAGTGGAATATTTATGATTTACATTTTTCTTCTCAATAATATTTTTTTGTAACACTTTTGAGGTCTCTCCCTCCAGCTTATGAAGCAACTGTTCATTCTACTTTCTTAACCACCTTATAAACTCAAGGTCACGTGAGGACTGGAGCCAGCTGTTGCAGAGTAAAAGGCAGGGTGCATGTAATGTTCACACCCACGGCCAATTTAGATTTTACCAGTTAAGCTAACGAGCATGTCGCAGGCACTGGAAGAACATGACACAGCCGCTCCGGCCCATCACTGTGCAGCTGCTGTAAATCACAAATAAGAAACGGTATCAAATAAAGCTACACAGGAGAGCGATGTTTTAATGCTGACGCTTTTATGTATTAGTTGCAAAATTATGCAGTGCTGTTAAAGTGTGTGGAAAATTAACTCTCTTCTGTAACACCAAAACATTTTTTTTTTTTTTCATATGAACAGCTCTCAGCAAGTGATAATTCACAGCAGGCGCGTTCTCACTCCGGTAAATTAATCCTTTGTGTGTGGTGCTGCGTAGCTGCAGAGCAGTCAGTCTGTGGTTTGGGTGGGTGAGTGTGACTACACCAATCAGGACAATTCACTTTTACCTGTGCTACTCTCACACATCATCAGCAGGTTAATGTTAATCTTAATGTAACTGTTAACTGTGTCAGACACATGCTCACATGCACCTCCATCTGGTGATGTGTTGAAAGGTCGTGGTGTGAAACCCATAGACCGTATACACTGATCAGGCATGACATTATGACCACTGATAGGTGAAGTGAACACTGATGATCTCTTTATCATGGCACCTTTTAGTGGGTGGGATACATTAAGGAGCCAAGTGACCATTTTAAGCACAAGGTTGATGTGTTAGAAGCAGGAAAAATTGGAAAGCATAAGAATTTGAAAGAGTTTGACAAGGATCAGAGCGTCTCCAAAACGTCAGCTCTTCCGGGGTGTTCCCGGTCTGCAGTGGTCAGTATCTATATGGTTCTGATAGAAAGGTGTCAGAATAACCAGTGCATAGCAGTTTCATGGGCCTGCATAGCTGCAGACCAGTCAGGGTTCCTATGCTGACCCCTGTTCATCGCTGAAAGCCCAAAAATATAGGAAGAAGGGAAGCGGGCAGAGGCGGTGCTTTGAGCAGTGTTCTGTTGGGAAACATTGGATCCTGCCATCCATGTGGATGTTATTTTGACACGTACCACTTACCTGAGGTACAGACCATGTATATCCTCAACGAATTCACGCATCAGTGGGATGTGCTGGACAAACAAGTCCGATCTGACATCTTGATGCCAAATGCCACAGCACATGTTTGGGTCTAGTGGGTCCAATGCAGCTTTTGCACATCTGCATTCGCTTCATTTTGTAACAGTGCACATTAGGACTTGGTGGAAAAACACTTGCGTGAGAGATGTAAATGACGGTTCATGTGTGCAGTAAGATTTTTAATATTGATGCTGCTTTCATAGTATTTGCAAATTACATGTGCTTTTGAATCATACCAGGACTATTTTAATGTAACCTGTTTCATTTATTTTAATTCATATCCATAAATGTTCATTGTGTTTGTTTCTTTTATAAAGATTTGCAGTTGTAATGATCTGTAAGTTGCATGCATAATGAAGCTAAGCAGTCGTGTAAGGTGGTTAATCTTCTGCAGTGTTTTGAATGCACTGGTTTTCCCTCCTTTGAAATAGTATAATTGTTAGCTAAAAAAAAAAAAAAGCACTCCACTTTTAAGAAAAAGAAACTTATTGCAGGAAGACAGCCTGGCTTTTCTCCCACACATGGTTGTATTTCTGTATTTGCCAGGGTATCCTCTAACCTGTTCTTACCGCCTCAGTCACTAATGCCTAATGTGCAGCTCAGTAAGCGAGTTAATTCCTTATTTTCCACCTGACAGAGCCACGGGTAAACAAGCCTCCTGTTGCCGTAGTTTCCCCAAAGTTCCAGGAGATCTCCTTGCCGACCAGCTCTACGGTGATAGACGGCAGCCGTGAGTCTCCCACATGATACACACGCACACACACATACACACAGTCATTTAGCACCAGTTAAAGAAAGGAAGACCAAATCATCTTGTCTTCCCTTTACAGAGAGCACTGATGATGATAAGGTGGTGGCGTGGCACTGGGAAGAGGTCAAAGGTCCTCTGAGGGAGGAGAAGGTCTCTGCTGACACCCCTGTACTCACCCTCACCAGCCTTGTGCCTGGGAACTACACATTTAGGTAAACAGAAACCACACTTATCTCAGCGAGATTAGTGATGAAGTCTGAAAACACCGACTGTTCTGCTGAAGTGTTGGCCTGCAGATAAATGCAGCTGAGTAAAACTGACTTTACAGATTTTACAGGAGTGTTGAGAAGCTGGAGGAAGTAATTATAAACAACCTGGAAAATTTCTAGTTTGGTGTAAAAACATTTGGATACTGTAGCACATCTCTAAATACACTGGGCAACTAAAGGAAAGGTTTTTTGTGATATTCTTTTATTTAACTTGGAGATTAAAAAAGAAAAAGAAACTTCTCTCCTTGTTAAATAAATAACAGAAAAAGGAGTCCCTTTTGAAAATAGCTGATCGGTTCTTTGGGACTCAGCTTAACAAGTGCATTTTAGTTTCTCTAATATGGCCTCATTAAGTGGGCGGGTGCGTGTCCTCATAACCTACTCATATTTTTGAAGTGCCTTCTTCTGGACCATTTTCAGAGAGAGATTTATGATTTATTTGACAAAGTGTTCTTCTTTTGATATGCTGGCAGCAGCAAATAATAACAGTGAGCTTTTTTAAAAAATAAAAAAAATAAAAAATAAAGACCCGGACCACAGCTTTTAAGTTATGGAAGTCAGTAGTAGTAATTTAGAAAAAAAGGGGAGGATTTCAGCTGAGACTGAAAAATGACTGTATAGGTGTTTACTATGGTCAAAAGTGATGGAGCTACAAACCTCTGTGTCTTCTAAATTTATACAGTGGGAAGCTTCAACATGATGCGACAAATAAGTATAACCTCTGAAGTCAGTTTTGTTAAACTGCTATTTGTTTGGGTTTATATTTGAGTAGCATATTACAGATTGTGATATTTTTTTAATATAGTTCAAAAAGCAAAGAATACACACTAAATACTTGTTGTGTAATTGACCTAAAAGCTAAAAAAAAAAAAAAAAGTAGTGATGCACTGGTTCCGAGTTAACGTCCATCATTTCACTGCTCAGCTTATCTGGGTTGACATCATAAATTTGTAGGTTTGCATTTGTGCTATTTCAACTATGTCTTGAATAAGGGCTGAAAGTCTTCAAACAACATTTTTATTTATTTATGATAAAGATTTATGTTTTCCTGGCAGAAAAGTCGAGATGTATCAGAAAAAAAAGACAAAAAGAAGTATCTTCTATGGAATTTTGTCAAAAAGATTTTAATTTCTGCTTCACACTTGTCTGTGGTTGTCCCATAAATGTGTCTCCATCTTCCTTTTGTATCAGTTTGACAGTAACCGACTCGGATGGAGCTACAAACTCGACGCAGGCCACGCTCTCCGTCAACAAAGCCAAGGACTATCGACCTGTGGCCAACGCCGGCCCGAACCAGGTTTGTCCTCTCTGTTGTATGATGCCCCAACCTGCAGGTGCTGCTATCACATGAAAATAAAGTAAGTTATTTATGCCAAACCACGGCAATACTAATAACTTTCCCCTTACTTCATCCAGGTCATCCAGTTACCACGCAATTCCATCACTCTGTGTGGCAACCAAAGCACCGACGACCACGATTCCCTGTCCTATGAGTGGTCCCTCAGCCCAGAGAGCAAAGACAAAGTGGTGGAGATGCAGGTACAATACTCCTCACAGCTGAATTCACATATTTTTGGTAATTTTTCTGTGGATAAGATCATCGTAGCTAATGGTGGCATATACTGTGCTTTTCAGGGTGTACGGACACCCATCCTACAGTTGTCAGCAATGCAAGAGGGAGACTACACCTTCCAGCTGACCGTGACGGACTCAGCTGGACAGCAGGACACTTCTCAGGTCACCGTCATCGTGCAGCCAGGTAAACAGCTGGAGAGTTCATGCCACCTCAGCAGATATCACTTTCCAGCCCTCACAGCTGTCACACATTAGCTCAGGATTTTTCAATGTTTGTTAATCTCTGAGCTATTGTTCGCCATATGGAGCGAATAAATCTCTTTAACTTGACATTTAAGAGATGCTGTATCTGAACACAGCGTACCATGTGTGACTTCTTGCTCGCCCTTTGTCTCCCCCAAATTTACACATGAAGTTCAAGGAGCAAATTGAGCAACACTGTGTAACAAGTCTCTATTAATTCTTGACCTTTTATGCCGTGTGAGGAGGATGTCGGCACTTAAACTACTCCTGTTTAGCAAACAGTGAAGGATAATCATATGAGGGAGCACGGTGCACTCAAGGTGATAAGCACTTTGTAGACTGCAAATGTACTGTTTTATGTTGGGCCTCTAATGTGAACACACAACAGCAAGGTCAAGGTCTCCTAGGTTTAGACCGAGGCAATCATGTGAGTCATCACACCTGAAAGATATGATGGTGTTATTAATCTGAATCTAATTCCAGGTACTTCAGAACATAACTGCTGTGCTTTAGTTACTATCAGGAAGACACTGGTCCTTTATATGATAGAAGGGATTGATTACAGTGATGGTATTACATTAGCTGTGTTATACAAATATTGGGTTTTCCTTCCTCTCAAGCTAAATAAAGTACAGTTGCCTTGAAATACGGGTCAGTCTGTCCAAATCGCTGAAAATATGGACGTCCAGAGCTTCCTAGTTTGAGGAGGTCTTTAATCCTGCTCCCCCATCCAGTTTTTCTGACAGTTATTGTGGCTCTGTGCTTTAGTAGCTCGCATAGGTTGTTTTTCTCAGCTCTTCTAAGATCAGAGGAAACCCAGCTACTTTTGACAACCAGCATATTAGACTATATATAAAAGCTGGCCGTGCTTACCATGATGTCCCACAGCGCATAACAAGGTCCCATTTTGAGTCCTTAAGCTCAGGGTTTGGGCCATAGTCAGCTTACTTTTTTGAAATCAAGACCTAGTCAGTCACTAGGTAAATTATTTTTCTCTGTAATGGAGATCATGTTTTAACATTTAACATATAGTTTTATGCAGTAAGGCTTGAAACTTTAGGGCAAGCCCCTGATGTTGTCAGGAAATTATTTACCGAGGTCACAGAGCAAAGAAGACCAAAGCTGTTTTCTCATAGTCTTATATACAACTGGACTTCTTTTTGTAACCAATTGGATCTCTATCTTCTACAACCCCAATTTAGAAAGAGTCGGGAGTCTGTGCAAAAATGTAAATAAAAACAGAATTGAATGATTTGAAAATCTCATAAAACTACTGTTGTCACAATAGAACATAGAAAACACATAAAATGTTTAAGCTGAGAAAATGTACCATTTAAAGTAAATTATTCTTTTAAAATTTGTACAATCAGTACATTTTAAATGAGCTTTGGTCCAGAGATGACAGCAGTATTTCTGGCTCATGCTCACATGTGGCTTCTTCTTTGCATTACAGACCTTTAATCTGCAACCTTTGACCTGCAGACAATGATTTCTCCAAGTCTTCCTAAGTCCATGCAGTGATTTCCATGACATAATCATGCGTGTTTATGATGCAGCACTGAAGGTTCAAAGATCACAGAAATTCTATATATATATATATTTTTTTTTTTGGCCTTGTCTCTTGCATACTGAGATACAGAGATTTCTCCAGATTCCCACACTTTTGATCATATTTTGTAAAACATTAGATATTTTGAAGTCTTTACAATTTTATGTTGAGAAAGTTTATTGAAGTTCTACAATTTGTAGATGTAGCTTTTTGCCGGTTGACCTAATGAGTTGCAAAATGTTCCCTGAACTGTTACTTACAGCTCTAACTTTAGTACTACTTACTTTTCCAGCCCTGTCCCAACTTTTCAAATTTAAAACAAGCAAATTTTTTTCATATAATACTACTTGTTTTTAACATTTGATATGTTGTCTATGTTCTATTGTGAATAAAATCAGGGTTTGAGATTGTGTTTTTGTTTATATTTTACACAATGTCCTAACTTTTTTGGAATTGGGTTTGTGTATACAGTCCTATTGTAGGGATCCAACCATTTCAGTCTTCATACAATAAATTCGCTTTGGGGATCTGCTGATACCAAGAGCAGATCCAGTGTTAAGTCAACAAACTATTTTTCTGTCTGTGAGAAAGAAACAATTCACACATTTGCAAAATAACCAAAGCACTGCTGCAGATGCATTGTAAACATAGAACAACATAGATTTAAATAGAATGGGTTGACCCGTTGTGGCCTTGCCCATTCAAGCTGATCCAAACACCAATATTGAATGGGTCCTTCTATACTGTAATTTACTGTGGTCCAAATAATGGAGTTGTGTGTGTAATTTTCACATTTCATTCAGAAAATAATAAACCACCAGTAGCAGATGCGGGACCTGAGAAAGAGCTGACGCTACCAATAGATCACACCACACTGTATGGCGATAAGAGCCACGATGACCAGAAGATAGCCACCTACCACTGGACAAAGACCAGGTCAGATAAATACAGATTAATGCAGTTTGTATTTTTTTTGTTAAAGTCTAGAATTATAGTTTATGTGATACCTAAATCATAGTTACTGAAAGGTTTATAATATAAAACACTTGAATTCACAGGTTTCAGTCGCTGTCATTAACGTTTCCACATCCTCTTAAATTCCCCTTGTCCCTCCCTTCATGTTTCGCTCTTTTTTTTGGTCCGTCTGTTCCTCTACCAGTGGTCCCGATGGTGTGAAGATTGAAAATGCAGACAGCGCCGTTGCCACGGTGACAGGTCTCGAGGTCGGCACATACGAGTTTACCCTGACAGTAACTGATGAGAGGAAGCTGGAGAGTAGCGACACTGTCACGGTCATCGTTAAGGAAGGTACGGAGTTGTGTGTTTGTGTGGGTGTGGACTAAGACTTTTCCTTTAAGCAAAATAGCTGCTTTAGGTCAAAGTCAGACAGCTGAGTATTACGGATGCTGTGAAATTTACATTGTAATTACAGAAGCAAGTGCACGGTTATTATCTGGAATGACATAAACACACTCAGATATGTAGAAAAACGTAAAGTTTAATGCATGCACATACACACGGAGATCAATATATATAGAAACTAATTCATTCTAGTGCGCTATTTAAAGTATTTGTGCTAATACATACCTTATTGCATCAGATGCCTTAGTTTTATCATTATATTGAGATTTAAACTTTTTTAGTTTAATGTTATTTATATAGCACCAAATGGAGGATTTCTTTTTTCTAATGACCTGCTGGATATTTGATTTTCTCCTTGGGGATAAATAATTTATCCATCCGTGGATCCAATGAATTCCCAAAACCAAGTCTTTTTATATTGGATGGTAAAGAGCCTACAGTGCTGGAGAGAAAACCCCAACAATCAGTTAGCCCCCTTGGAGCAGCACTTGGTAACAGTAGAAAGGAAGAACTCCCTTTAAACAGGAAGAGACCTTCTGTAGGACCAGTCGGTTACCCAGTATGGGATAAATATGATCTCTCTTTCTAGTCCCTGTCCAGCTCTCACTGTAGCCTTTTGGATCTACTGAAGGCTTTCTGTTTAGAACAGCCTGATTAAAAAGGAATTACAAGAATGATTGTGCAGTATTGCTAAAATTAGGAGCAATCTGTTCAATCTGATTTAGATTACATTATCTTAGAATGCTTATTGGTCCTTTAAACATATAAGTGTTTTCCAACTATTACCTTAGGTGCCATTCAGAGACCTGTTATCTGTACTTTTTTTTTTCCTTAATAATCCCAAATCAAAGTGTGTGTGTGGCGTGTGGGTGTGGTGTGGTGTGGTGTGGAGTGACGCTAATCTGGATTTTGTTCAGATCTTTGAACCCATGAGAGAATTTGATTATGAAAGCTGAAGATTATTGTGCACTCCCATCACCATTCACCAGAGTATAAATATCAGTACTGGAAACCATAATCGGGTGGAGGAAGAACAAAGAGGGGGGAGAATGTTCACATTAAAGGTAAAAAGCAGCACAAATGTGACACACTCATTCATTCATTCATTGCTTGGAGAACAATGGTAAGAAACTAAATGATGAGTTACTTTTGTCAGTTGCTCCCTCTTGACTTATGCTCTAACTCCAATAATGACTCACAATATTCACCAGCTTTTCCTGTCAGCGGTGCAATAAATGGAGCTGGTCCCCACCCATCCCCCTCCTACAAATATTGCACAACTAAGGTTGGGCTGATTTCCGTTAAACAATTCTGGTAACACTTGATCTTGTTTACAATGAACAGACCTGTGGCAAGCAGGTTTGACCTCATGAATGTGTTGCAGTAAAATCCAATCTTACAGCTGAAAAACTGAAATATTCCACATCAAACCAAATCATCAGCAGTTTAAACCAAATAATGTGGCGATCCATGTGCGAGAACAATGAGAACAAGCCTTCTGTGAGCTCATCCTGTTATATTGTATAAACAAAAGACTGTGCTATTAATGGGACACAGTCCACAGGGAGTGACAGCTGCACAACAATCATAAACATGTGGAAATGGTCTGGCTATAAACGTGCAGTGAAGTGGTGTAGTTGCATATAAGCTTTCAGTTCTCTGAATATTTAGAGGGAGAAGATTTAAGGTCTCCTGTAGATCTGAGTGATCTAAATGTGCCTCAGTTTGAATGAGAAAAAGCTTTATTGAGTTATTGAGATGCTGTTTTTGTTTGTGAGCTCCTTTCAGACAAACTGTAGGGGTTACAAAAAAGATGTGTCCTGTGTCTTTGAAAGTGTGGGATAGGTACCTAAATGACATCAATCTAAAGCACATATTACTGTCATCTAATCTATTTAAAATGTGTGGCATATTCTCTCTAAAATACTGTAGTGCATGTACCAGATTATCAAGGGTGACCAGGGGGTTCTAACAGTGACGCATTGATTATTAATATACAAAGAAGTTTCTGAAATTTTAATGTTTTTCTCCAGAAAAGGACCAGCCGCCAGTGGCTCGTGTTGTGTCGAGTCCACCCATCTCTCTGCCTGTCAGGACCACCACTTTGGATGGATCTCAGTCCACTGATGACAAAGGTGGACTCAGCTACCTGTGGACCAGAGAAGACACCAGTCCAGCTGCTGGGGTAAGACTGACCTTTATAATCAGGCCTTTAACTTATTTTAGTTCTGGTTTAGTTTATAGCAGAGACCATGAGATTTATAAATAAGTTAAAAATAATTGGGGGGGGGGGGTTGTTTTGTTTAATAGGATGTGCTGAACAACTCCAACCACCAGGCAGTGCTGTTTCTTGGAAACCTGGTGGCGGGTAAATACAGCTTCATCCTGACTGTAACTGACAGCAAAGGACAAAGCAACAAGGGCAGGGGCACAGTGGAAGTGAAACCAGGTAAGCAGACCTACAAAACATGCATATGAACACAAATCCCAGAGATATACTCATTATTTTTAAAAAGATGTTTGTTTATTTCAAATAGAAATTACTCCTTATATTCAACTAAAGAGAATACACAGTCTCAAAAACAGTTCAAAAAACATCAAAATACAATGGCTCAAATTGGGCTCAGGTGTGACTACATGTCATTGGTCCACATATAGTTAAGTCAAGAAACCTGTGTTAACTGAATAAACAGAAGTCTGCTTGATGGATGGACGGACGGATGGATTTTTTAAAAATTCCTATGATGGAAGGAAAAAATTATATCAAACTTGATATGAAAATGGATTCACATCAACCAAAAACACCACTTCTTTCTTATCCAGCCTTTATCATTTGGTTTACTTGTTTTTAATCCAAAAACAATCCTATAAGCTACTTGTTTTTTGTTTTTTTTTAAATGAGGTTCATCAGTGTTTTATCACAACTTTGACCTTCTGGATCCAAACCAAACCAAGTAGAAACTGCTTTGAATCAATTTCTTTTGAAATAATCTTCTTATATGCCACTCTGACCCCTTCCTAAAATGTTTTAATCTTTTTCCACTGACTAAACAAAGTATGCACTTGTCTACATTTAGTGCATACAGTTTGTCTGATATATTTCATACTGATTTAACTGATTTAGCAGGAGTTAGATATCTATGTATTAACCATTTATAGTGTTAGAGTGAGGCGTGTAAAAGCTTAAACATTAAAAATATTTAAAAACCTCTGGGTTTGGGGAGAAACTGTACATTTATTCGTATAGTGTAGCAACTTAACTTGATACTGATGCACTGAAACCCTTATAAAACTGCCTATTATTTCCCGGTGATCAGTTGTTTTGTGGTGCAGTGTCGCAATAAGAGACCTGTGGTTTCTATCCAGGCTTTTATTTTGTAGCCAGATAAAGATTCAAATGAGGGGAAAATAAATTCTTGTGATCATTAAAAGACATTCTGGAAAAATATACTGAAACGCGACTGCTGCGTGGTTTATTTTTTCTTCAAACGACTCTGTGCATACAAATGATTTCCACACAGCAGGAGCCTCAACAACCAGCAGCAGAAGGTTGAGCAGGTCAGCACAGCATACGGTGCACAGACACACACTCGGCCAGAAACTAATCCGTCACTTGGCGCTCTGGCCTCTCTCCCAGATTTCAGGGAGTCAGATGGATCCCGCAATCTGCCCGTTTTCCTCATGTCACTTTTTCCGTCTCACTGTCACCTTATGTGTCCTCAATCTTCCCGTTTCTTCCCGTCTCTCCATCAGATGTGCGGGAGCGTGACCTGGTGGAACTGGTGTTGGAGGTCTCCGTATCGCAGGTGTCCCAACGTCAGCGCGACATGCTGCTGCGACAGGTTGGGGTTTTACTGGGTGTGCTCGACAGCGACATCATTGTGCGAGAGATCAGTGCAATTAATGAGCACAGGTGACTTTGTCTCCAGATTTTAGACATGTGTGCAAACTTGATGATGAAAGTCATGAACCCAACCGTGAACAGAGCTGGAATTATCCTTTGACAGTTTGTTTGTTTGTTGTCCACCCTCTTCCTCCATTCTCAGTACTCGTTTGGTCTTCCTGGTGTCCGGCGGCCCGGGGCGCCCTCCGCTGTCTGGCCGCAATGTTGCACTCGGCCTGCGCAACAAACTGCGTAAACAGAAGAATGACTTCCTCATCTTCAAGGCCCGACGAGTAGATACAGTCAGTGAGTACCACACAAACATTACGAAATGGAACAAGCAAAGGGAAAGAAGAAGTTTGATGTTTCTTCAGTTTGAAACCCAATCCTGATCTGTGGTTGGTTTTTGGACATTCAAGGTCACAGTTGCATTGATAACCCTCAGGTAAGTACACCATGCAGGTAATGAGCCCCTGGATACTCTGGAAAACCTTCTGGATTTTGATTAGTTTCTGATATGTTCTTCAAATCATCAAGACAGTGTGTCCCAGTTTTTTTTTTGTTTGTTTTTTTTTTTCAACGATACAGTGCAAAATGTAAAAAAAAAATTGTCCTGTTGGTGGTAAAGAATCCCCCAAACTCCTGGATGCATATCTGGATCTAAATTGACTCCTAAAATTAATCACTGCTAAGATGGGCCAGACCTCACTTCTGCTAAAATATCAAAGCAGATCTTTCCTTAGCATAATTTATACTTCTGTGTCTATGCGTCTGTGTAGAGTCTATAACTTGGCCTACATTACTGGTTGATGTATTTGTTCCTGTGCATCGTATGCCTGCATAGCTCTACAGCTTTGTCGCCAAATTGTAGCTGTGGGGAGGTTTCTCTTTAAGTTAATGAGTTTTCTTTCAGTAGCTGTCAAGCAGCCAAAAATGTGCTGGAGGAAAGGACGGTACTGACCAAACCAATCAGTCGTTGCGTGCTGCTTTTATGACGTACCTACGGCATAGATTTAATGCAGAAGAATAAATCTCACTGGATTCAACATCAAAGACTAGACGTAACCCTGAGCCCTGAAAGATTAAAGAGCTCCATTAAACAGAATTGAAACAAAAAAGTCAAATAAGATTGATCAAAAAGTAAATAACTGAATATAAAATAACTACATTGCTCTATAAGCTAAAATAGCTCGATGAAAAAATGCACTAAAACAAATTAAACAGAATAAATTATAATAAAAATAAACTTGTTGCAAAATGTAGCAAAAATAACTACAGTAAATTTTCCTTGACATTAAAGTGTAAACAGAGTGTAAAACACGGAGTACTCATCACAGATAATGACTCAGTCCTAACAGGGTAAAGTCTTTGAGTAATCCCACTTATATACAAACAGAACCAATCACAGACACTTCCTGTTTAATGCGCTAAACCATAAAAATCAGACTGTATTATTATTCAGTCATGCTCGTATAGTCTGCGTTCTTTAGCTCTGTTAATGGCGCGAGGCCAAAGTTTTAGATTGCCAAGCTATTTCTAAGTCATATGTATATTACCAGTTTCTTTAGCACTTTAAATCTGCTGTTTGCCATGTTTTAAAGCTCTGGCAGTTTATTGAACATTCATGGTGTCGCTCTCCCTCCTCAGTCTGCCAGCTGAACTGCTCCAGCCACGGCGAGTGTGACTCATTCACGCGGCGCTGCGTCTGTCACCCTTTCTGGATGGAGAATTTCATCAGAGCTCAGTTCGGAGACGCAGAGAGCAACTGTGGTAAGAAGGGAGGCATTACAGTAAAATATAGAGTCGATAAATAGAAATCAATAAATAATCCATTTTATTGTTGTGAAAATCTGCTCTGGCAGATTATTTTAATTCTGGTTATTAGAATCAGAATAATCTCTGTTGCTGTATTCAGGTACGTACGGCGAGTCTTTTGTGACTTTGTTGTCGGAACTTAAAGGGATTTTGCTTCCTTGCATTACTTTAGAGGGCTGTTTTAATATTTCACACTTAGTTTATCACATAATTTTTTCTGTTTTCAGAGTGGAGCGTGCTCTATGTGACGATAGCATCCTTTATGATTGTGGTTGCTGCGGCAACACTTGTATGGGGAATAGTTTGTTGCTGCAACAGGTGAGTTTGTTACCTAAATTCTTTTTTAATATTCTGTGAGGATTATTGTTAAATAACTTTATGGGGGGTAATGGTCATTGATTTCCTGTGTGTTTATTTTTCTCGTAAGGCGTAAGAGCAAAGTGCGCAGAAGTAAAAGTCGATACAAAATGCTAGAAGCTGACGAGCAGGACTGTTTGGAGCTCCAACTGCCAAGAGCTGGTGAGATGGACGCGTTCACGTAAACTCACACCACCGCCTGCATTTAGCCCGTTAACACTTCCCAAAACAGGCAGAGAGTAAATTCTGCTGCTTCTGTATTTTGACTGGAATTTGAACATCTTGAATCAAATTTTACAGAGATTACAACGATACCAGTACTTCCTTACTTGCAAGATTGCATGCACAGTGACGATTTTTCTTTTGTGTGTTTTTCTAAGATTATTTGTTTGGGCCATTTTTTTTCCCTTTATTAGATTAGATTAGATTAGGAAAGTATATAGACAGGAAAGCAGGGGAATATGCAGAGCAAAGGGCCGCAAGGTGGAGTCTGACCTGAGTCGATGCTTTTGGCCTTTGTGGCATATCGCAGCATGAGCTAAATTGACACGCGCGCCGTTTTCCAACTTTAGCAAAAAACATTTTTTAATAATGAGCGCGAATGTTGCTAGGGTAGTCATATTTACAGTTAATTTACACAATGCTCTTCAAAAATAACTGTCCAAATAAACACTAAAGGTGTTAACAAATGGTAAGACTCGACTTTTTCTTCCTGTGAAGATTTCTTTTGATATGTTAACACTGATGTAAATGTGTAGATAATGTTTCTATTTTAACCACAATACAAAAAAACTGATGTTTGAAAGACTTAAATTTTCTGCATAGTCGATCTTTAGGACAGCTCCATCACACTGTTTCTTTCGCTTCTGTTCTATTCTTCCTCGTTCAGCACGCCTGAAGCCTGTTCCCGCTCCCACCTCCTCTGCCCTCATGCACTCGGACTCTGACCTGGACAGCGACGACGGGCAGGGCGGGATCCCGTGGACGGATCAGGAGCGCGGGCAGCTCCTGCGGCCTCAGAACGGCTCCCTGAGGAACGGCCAGGGGCCGGTGAGGGCCAAGAAGCAGAGAGAGGAGCGGCTATAGCAAGAGAGGAGGGGGGAGCTCACAGCTGCCCTCACACAGCTCTTCCCCTTCACGCCTCCTCTTTCCCCTTCGTTGGTCTTCAACACGAAAACCTCACACCTCTCCTCCATGAAGACAGACTGGGAGATACCCGAGTTAGGAAGAGGGAGAGAGGAGGAGATGCTGGAACCATGTTGTCCGACTGTCACAGAAAAAACACCACGATACTGAAGCTTCCCTGCACCCACACTGAGCCAGAACGATGAGAAAAAGAAACTGCCATTACACTGAGAACCAGGGGTGAGCACTGTGTTTAGAATGATATAACATATTAATTAGACCCCTATTATTTAACACAGAGACATAAAGAATGTAGTGCTGCCCCTCTCCTGCTGCTGGCTTACAAAGGTTGGGAGACTGTGTGAGAGGAAGTAGCTCGAGTGACTTTTTAAGACGAGGAAAAACAAAACTGCTTTAATGACACGAAAACCAGCCACCTGACACGCTCACACCTTGCCTCTTGTAGACACGCATGTACAAACACGTTGTATTCACGCCGTTTCAGGTCGACCCGATGCTACCAAACACTGCCATTTTTAAATTAATGGTTAACTTTGCTCTGATTGTTTCTGTTCATCTGAAGCAGGACGGAGGGAAATAAAAAAACAACCAACCAACAACCAAAACTGATCTGAGCTACCATTGGCTCGGAGAAACCACCTCAGAAAATATTTTAAATAATTTATGTGCATGAAGAGCGACAGATTGCAGCTCTGGTACAACCTGATACGATCGGCTGCATGTTTGTATGTCAGGTGTATGTGTGGATTTCTGTGGCTGCTGTGCCAAAAGATGTTTCCTCAGAGCAGTTTGTATGCTTTTTTTTCTTTTTTTTGTATGTTTTTATGAACCCACAGAAGAGTCACACTGTTGTCAGGTTTTATTCTGAAGGCTTCTCTGTGGATTAAATAACTGGAGTACACAACTGTAACAAAGGTGGCCTCAGCGGGGAAGGCAGTTGGGAGAAAGATGGAAGGACGGAACGCTGCTTCCTCATCACCTTTGTTAATGTGGTGACTGCTGTTTTTACAAACAACCTTTTGGCTGTGATTAGATGTGGATGCACTTTGATTTTAATGTCTGCTGTCTCACTTTGTCTCTTTTT
>VUQG01027750.1:0-13800 GCA_015106755.1 Etia nguti | reverse complement strand
GTTAGCTCAGTAATTTACAAATAGGCTGTTGACAGAGTAACGTTAACGTTCGGTTTAAAAGGTTAAAACAATGCTTGTGTAGTTGTGTCGAATTGTATGCACTTGTGGGAGTCATATGGTACGTTTTAGTTACTCTGTCTTTTGCAGACAGCAAGATGTAGAGTATAGGCTAGTTAACCTTAGCATAGCTTCCCGTCACTCATTAACTTAGCTGAAACTCCCCACATGGATTTGGGCAACCAAATAGAAAAGAGTGTTGCTGCTGCTGAGCCATCTCTTGGTCCTCCACCAGCCAAAAAACTTGCTCAAGTTCTGTGTGGAAGCATTTTACAGTCAGTGCTGCAGATGAAACCAAAGTGATATGTAATGTGTGCAAAAGGCAAATCAGCAGAGGCAGACATATCAAACATCTGTCAACATCTGCTATGCATAATCACATGCACTTAAAGCATCCTCTCCTGGTACTGTCTGCCAATCCCCCCCCCACAAGCACCAACTCATCATCACAGCCATGTTCTGCCCCTGCAAGTCAGTTTCACTCTCTGTTCAGCGTCCTCCAACAAGGACGGGTGGTGGTGGAGTTCATAATGTTCACAATGGTATTTTATTAGTTGTTGGTTTAACCATGGATGAGGCAATGGCTGTTATTTTCTTTTCAATTACGTTTCTTGTTACATGTTCATTGCTGGATTTATGCAAAAACATCAACTAATACTGCATATCCACGATTATTATAATGGATATAATTATAGAATACTTACACTATAACGTTAATTAGAAGTGTAACGCAAAAAAACTGGATTTTTACGCCTATTTTGAATTTTGCTCGAATACAAATACAAATACAAATACTTTCCCCCCTCAACAAATACAAATACAGATACAAATACCAGCTACTTTGCACATCTTTAATATATATATATATATATATATATGTCCTCTTTGTTTACCTTAAGTCTTCTGTTCTTGCAGACTTTTGCAGGAAAACAAAAACAAAAACCCATCGCTTTTCACAGTTGTGTGTGTGCCTTTCAGAACACACTACAAGCAAATTTAAAATAATCAGTCAGAGACAGCTTGTTGAAGTTGATACAGTTCCCAAAGGTAGGTGTTATGAGGCTCAAATGATTGTGAAGAGATATTTTGGCTCAGTAGGAGGGCAACTGGATAATGCAACTTGATTTTGTACTCACACTTTTCTTAAAATGACAAGTTAACATATGTGTTTGTCTAGAGATAGCAGAAGTTTTGTAACAATCACGGAGGAAGAGGACCCAAAAATATGACACACGGGAGACAGTAAATCCACAATCCAGAGCTTTAGTTGGAATCAGGCAACGGTCATGAAGGCAGGCAGGAAGGAAACAAATCTGGCAAAGGTAGGAAAACAAACAAACAATAAAACACTCCACGTGCTCATACATAAAGAAATAAGCATAAGGATACATGAAAGTCTTGAACGATTTGACTGTAGAATGAACAAGACAATCTGGCAAGTAGATAAAGTGAACAACCTGTGTACAGGTGAGACTTATTAGGGCGGGGCCTCCAGTTACAAAGCAGAGAAGATGAGCAAAGACAGGAAGGAGTTTCAATAACTGATAAAAAAAAATAAAAATAAATAAAAAACTAGAAATTACTCACAGACACCGACATCCTGAAAAATTTGTTTCTTCTTTGTTCGTTAGAGAACAGAATTGCCATGTTAGTAGGATGTGACCTACAGAGGTGAATAGGGGAGTTTGTGTCCTCCTAATAAGACGTTAGGTTTTATGAAAACATGTAAAAGTTTGGAGGAGACTTTAAAATATTGACGATTTACCTTTTTGCAGTGCATTTCTACTTTTCTGTTGCGTCATCATAATGGCTCATGCATAAAATGAGGCCGTTAACGATGATATAGATACCATGATTTATGCATGAGGGCGATTCATCAGTAATTCACTTTAATAAAGATGCTGACATGCGTTCTGTTCGTGCTGTGCTTGAAACTGTTAATGAAAGTATGAACTACTGTGCTAAGGAAGACAAAGGTGTACTTATGTTCAAACAGGATGGTGGAGAAGTGAAATTGTATCTTTTTTTATCAGCACCATACTACTATTACACAGTAGTACACAGCCTTGCATTTCCCACTGCTGCCCACGCTTCCATAGTGCAACACATGAAGGAGTGGCTACTTTTATCTAGTTTGGATTTTGTTATTGCTGTGATTCATATTTTTATTTATAGGAATAATAATAAAGCCTAAATCTAGTTCTTTATGAATACTGCATGTATGAACTCTGACAACAAATAATGACAAAATGAGCAGGATAAAAGTAATGGTATTTTATACACTGTATGCCAGCATCCATAGATGGTAACTGCAATTATTGTCTGCACATCAGGAGTTATCGTTATTGGCTAAAGCATTACTTTGTACCGTACTTCAGTTAAGGTCTAACATTTGAATTTTGTCTTTCTGATGAGATAAAACATAAAACAACATAAAAGTGTATTTAAAGAGAGAACCAGCATCTGTCATGTTGTGGAAATTGTTAATTTTATCAGTGGCCAGAAAACTGGATCAAGTCATCTTCACGGCTACAGAAGTTTTCAAAATTATCTTTTAAACTTTAGAAACCAAAACTTTTGCTGCACTGATGATGATTTTAAAAAATATATATATATAGAAACTGTTTCTTGAGATGATGAGATAATTAAAGACTGCACCGTGAGACAAGACACAAGTTTTATTATCTTAAAATAACAAATTAATTAAGTCTTTATCTCGAGATAGCGCTGAAAGAAAATTGCGAGCACGACTGTTTACGACTTCACAGAAATGAAAGTTGTCATCAAATAACGAAAGAAATATAAATCTTAATTTATTTTCCTAGTCTGGTAATTTAACAAGACTTTGATTTATTTTATATTTAGCAGTTTAACTTTTTATTCAAGCATTACGTTGACTATTGTTGGATTAAATCTGTTGCCAACTCATTGTATTCTGGTTATATTCCAGCAAAGCGCGTAATAGACACGCCGGGTCGATTTCACGCTTTCCCTCTCCAAAACATGAAATATACATGCGTGCAGAAGTTGGAGTAAGCTGCAGTAACAGCAAATGGAAATGTTTTATTTCAAGCCAACAGGAAATAAATTAAACGGACATTATTAACACATTTACATGTATATGTATAATAGCCTCCTAGCTTAATTGTTTCCTGGAATTAAGGATCCTGGAATGTATTTCATACGTTTTTTGCTCACTATGGGGTTCGTGGCTTTAAATATTTTATCTCCCCCTGCTGGTAATGCAATTTCTGCTTGCAGCAATGCATCTTCTGCATGCGTGTCCATTTCACCTTTTGGAGAGGCAAAGCATGAAACGTGTCTTTCACAGGTTTTGCAGGGATACTGGGTTGTATATTCCTATATAAAATGAACATTGCCATGCACTTTCTGATTTTACAGTTAATTTGTCATCCTGCAGCCATTACATACTGTATGTCACTATTTATAGAGGAACTTCACATCTATGAGGGTCTGGATGAACTCTGAAAATAAACAGTTAATGTGGAATTCTGTATGGGACAATAGATGACAACAGAATTTAAAACTTTTGCTGATTTAGCACAGTTAATATTTTGACCAACTGCATGTAATTGCCAACTTGATCCCATTCAATCACAAACTGATAGCAGACTGACTATGTCTTACTGCTGTTTTAATGCCATCTTGATGTGCCAAATTGAAGTCTTCAAACCAACTTAAGTG
The DNA here is from genome assembly GCA_015106755.1 of Etia nguti. Taxonomy (NCBI): domain Eukaryota; kingdom Metazoa; phylum Chordata; class Actinopteri; order Cichliformes; family Cichlidae; genus Etia; species Etia nguti. The sequence continues at coordinate 10,038 of VUQG01027750.1, read as the reverse complement.
CGAGTGTTTGCAGACCTGTTCCCAGTCTCTGAAGCAACCAAGATCAGGATTGAAGGCACCATGATGGCAAGGTCACAGCACGTGGTCGCAATCATTTTTATTATGTCCTCCCTGGTGTGACTGTAGCATTAGTCACAGCAGAGAAAGCAATTCCATGTTTCCATGTCAACAGTTGTGCAGTTTCAGTGCAGCATGCACTTAAAAATAGTTCCTGTTGTTGCCCATATTCTCTAGACCTTTAGTTAATGTGTTTATTAGCTGGGTTGTAATTAGCTAACTTGTATTAGCTACGTCAGAAATGGTGGCAGCGTTTGTTCTGGTAGGGACTTCACAATTGTTAGCGCTGTTTTATTCAGATGTTTCGTGTGTGAGAACTCTTCACAGACGTGATACATGTGTGTCTGTTAGAGAAATTCATATCATTGCAAAGTTTTACTTGGTTTTTGCTTGGTTTAGAAGAAAAAGCATGGAAATAATACCCATAACATCAGGTCTGTGTTTGCAGTGAACATGCCAGAACACTTTTATCATCCATTAATTACACGTGTGCATTTATATCATCAGTGTCAAAACGTCTGTTGTTAAAAGCCTAACGTCTTAATGTGACTTTAGCCGACAATCATTGCAGGCGTCTCTGTAACTACGCGGCAAATTGATTGATTTTTTTTTTCATAAATATTGCAATTTACATTTTGGGTTTTGATCTGTCATAACAAGAAAAAAAATGTTAATAATTGATGATAACAAAGGCTCAGATTCATAAAATGTCACAGTGAGCAATAGTAGCACACCAGCATACACAATATCAGGTTCTTCTGTGAGTAGAATAAAGGCATCATTAATATAGCTTTGTTTTTCAAGCTCAAAATATCTGTGGGGAAAAAAAGGTTTATTTTAATCTGAATTCTCGACTCTGAAGAGCAGATTTAAGATTTATGCATCAAAGTTAGATCAAGTTAAATGTCCATAGATTGTTTTCTCTCAATCATAAGTTGATATGTATGTCAGATGTTAACTATTTCCATTTTGTATTGAATCAAAAATCAGAAAGAGTAGAAACTTAGTGTGTTATGTATTAGACTTTGAAATTCCCATCTAGTCTTCATGTTGCAGTGTGTCATTTTGTTAAGTGGGGCCACATGAAATGTAGTTCTAGTTTCACAAACATGACCGATACTGTGTTGCGCTGTCAAGCGATGCCCTCGGCGTATGTGAAATCAAGCGTGCACAAACACGCTGACTTTGTTGAAATAAGCATTTCGATTTGAATCTCGGGACGTACTGGGTTGAATCATACCTAACCTTGGCCTCCAAGCACTGCACAACAGCAGAAATTACAGTCTTTGGCATAGCTTACAGATGCGAGGTCAACCAGCCATTCAAACGTTCACAGAATTGCCCTGCCAAAAAGACATTTGCCTAACTGGGAACCAGTGGTGTGGTCTGCTGACATTTCCTCAGTGACAGGGAGCCAAACCATCGTGTCACTGGCTCTTGATGTCTCCCCTCGTTTCCTTCATGTCCATTGTGGATCTGTCTGCTGCTTCACTCGGGAAGGCAGGTGTTGGCAGGACGAGGACAGGTCCTCAAATATTTGTGCTCTTTCAGTGAAAGCAGATGTTCTCACTGTGCAGTCACATGCATATGCACTCACACATAAATACTACGGCAGTCCAGTGTCTGGGGAGTTTACCCGAAGCTTTGTTCTCTGTCATTTGTTATCAGCTGAAAACAGGGAGGGCAGAATATTTAGTTGGATCGTCTTCAAATATTTTAAAGCTCAGTGTTTAGTTTCTAGGTTGGATTCAACACTTAGTTCCCCTTAAAGTGTAGAACTGGTTCTGTTGGACTGAAATAATTGGAGATTTGCATAAAAAAACACATTTTCTCTCATTTATAGTGGATAGCTTCAAAGGTGGGTTTCGCATAAGGTGCCCATATCACTTGCACATTTATTTTCAAAAAGCTGGTGAATTATTTTTTAACCCTATAATGCCCTTTGTATCATATTTGATAGATGGGTTTCTAAGACCTCTGTCTCATCAACATGATCAATACTTGCCATAATTTCAAAATTTTATGGACATAACACTTTTTATTTGTGTCTAAAATTAACATTGTTGTTAACAAAAAGTTGCCAGTAGCGCCCAATGTGTCAAATGCAATAAAAAAAGTATATCATAATATATGATAAAAATATATCATACACAACATGATATAGCAAAAAAAAAATTGTGGTGTTGTTATAAGGGTTAATAAACATCTCAGTTTCAAAAAATCTGAATTTTCTGGCTATTTTTTGATGGGTTGGGTCTTACAGGGTTAAGTTAAGGAGGTGAGGTTGACTTTGTGATTGAAAGCTCACGCACTTTGACAAGTCTTAAGGATAAAAGAAGAATTTTAATTAAATTGAAGGTTAGTCTAGCTTTACAGTGAGTGCAGTCTCAAGCTCTTTCCTCCTCATAATTCTTTGAGTGTAGTTAAATTACTAAAGTAAATCTATTTTTTTGCTTAGATTAGCTTTCTACATCAGACAGGAGCTCATCACACACCCGTTATTATTATAACACTTTGAAATGTGAGATAGGGCCCTGTGTGAGTGTGTGACTGTGGTTGTGTGGAACAGAGTTTTTTAAAGAAAAATCTTGGTGTGTGTGTGTGTGTGTCTGCTCGTGTGTGTGTATACATGTGGGTGCGGCTGATGGATTTTCAATTTCATTTCCTATGTACACGCGCCGTCCACCGGGGCAGTAGATGAGATTGAGCCTTTACCGCTGGTTCTGAAATTGCGCTGGTCTGGCTGGACTCACAGCTCCATTTAAATGCATTAAAGCAGAGGGAAAGTGGCTCGTACATCAAGGGTTTTGACATGTGGCAGTAAGACAGCCCTCAGCTCTGGGGACGATTGGCGTTTGACATACTAGAATCTCAGGAACATCCATTACAAGGTGCTATATACACGAGTTAACTGATGACTAGGTCAAACTTTAGATTAACAATAGGAAGGGGAGTTCTGTTGTGGGTAAGGGTTTTTTGATTGTTAAACCCCGCTTCTCTTCTATTATTTCTTTGAAACTGTGTGACATGTGGCCATTGATCTTTATCGCTTGACAAGTGCTTAAAGCTATGAATTAGCTATTACCATCTCCTGTCACGGCTGCCGTCAAAACAGAAGTTTGAAGTTGTTTTGGGTGACGGGTAGCTGACACGATGCGTCGACAGGTGCAGGTGGTAATGATGAGGTCCTAGCTACACACTATCCTCGAAAGTAATATATACAAGATGCTTTTTTAGCAGATGTGGGGTAGCAACTGGGTGAGAATCAGGAAATGTAGCGACTATGATTGTGCTCAGGATTTTTAGCTAAGATCAGAATAACTAAAAGTAAAAAAAATGGAAGCCATGTCTAGTAAACGAGATGCTTTATGTGTTGAGGTAAAACTGCACCATCACATCTGCATTTTATGGCGTCAATCGAAACGTTGTGTATTAAGAGATTTCTACATCCACCCAAAGCAAATTCTTTGTAAGAGTAAATAACTAAATAAATATTCAAGTACAAGCCTATTTGATCTGCGCTTCAATAACAAATATTTTTCAGAGGCAGAACAGATGACAGGCCCTACTGCTGGAAGTAAGACGTTTCAGTGAATGCAATATGTAAACTATCTCCCAAATGACAACCTAACAGCGTAGTGGAGGCAGAAGAGCAATAACACAGGGTGTATGTGCAATGTTTTGTGTGCGTGTGAGAGAGATGGACAGAGAAAAATGAGATGGAATTCCGACTGGCGTTTGCCCATAGGCGCATATGCAGGGTTATTCATCACAACTACAGCCACAGAAAATAGAAGCACTGTCTTTGGCACTTTGGAATTTGACCAACTGTTGCTGGTCACAAGAAATTCTTTACTTTTGAAAATTCTTTGAATGTCTGTGTATGTGTGACCTTAAAGATGAGCGTTTGTCGTTGTGTAGCTGGCGTCCCTCGGGGCAGACACTTTGAGAAACGATCATGTTTCTCAGCATTGCATTGGATTTTAAGGCGGTATTGTTGGTTTCCATGCAGTTAGTAGACGTTTCAATGTGTTCATTTCCCAGATCTTCTTGGTTTGTGTAGAAAAAAATATCCAGAAAAGTTAAATGTAGAGTATCAAAAGCAGCAACAAAGATACTAAATACTTAAGGGTACAAATGTAAGAACTCCACAATGCAGCCCTGGAGCCTCAAAATAGTGATTAACATTTTGCTCTCTTTGTTTTTCCAAGTAAAGATAACCCTCTGTGGAACTACCTCTTACATTTGGCCGTATCACTATGATCTACAGCATCCTTTTCTCTCCTCTCAGGCTGCGCCCCCGACTTGTTGCCACTTTTACAATGCATATTTGGATATCTACATTTTCTGTTTGGCCTTGCTCACAACTAATAGAACTCAGTTTATGCAGCTGTTTAGCCGAAAAGGAATCATAGGTTTGACGAGGCGGTGTGTCATTTCCACTAGAATGTTACTGTGGATTGTGTACATCTGTGTGCACACAACCTCCACTTGTTATTTTGCTGCTTTTATTAGATTTTTTCTATCTGTTCTTGTCTTGAATTTATATCTGTTTCTGAATCTGCAGCAACAGCACCGGTCAGGGAAGCAATAATTGCTGCACTTCTCTATTGTTACTGTGATGATTATAAAAGCATGCCTTTGCTAAAAGGTCTGTGTAAACAGGTGCTGTTTTTTTCCCATGAAACAAAAAGCTTGGCTACCTGTGCAGAGTGACTGAGACAGAAACCTGTAGGGACTGTGGAAAAGGACATTACCATGAATGTGGACAGACTTCACAGCCAAGAGAGTCTCATGACAAAATACAGCCACACATGGACAGAACAGGCAAATATTGAAACATTACACACTTGTTTAATGTCTCTCCTTCTCAATCTCTCTGTTTGTCTTCGTGCCCATTCCACCAGATGGTGTGTCTACCACCTCATGGTGAAGGGTGTGTGTGTGTGTGTGTGTGTGTGTGTGTGTGTGTGTGTGTGTGTGTTTGACTGCAGAGAAAAAACAATTGATGGATATGACTGAGATATATTTTGGCTCAGTGTGCCTGCATGACATCATCTTGCACTTACACATACATGTGAGCGGTCTTGCTTAACCATCAGTCATCAGTTATCAGTGGGTTTTTACTGATTAGTTTGTAGGAAAAAATGCAGGACGTGCATACAGCATGTACAGTTTATTCTTTCCTCAGTCAGTTCAATTTTTTCCTGTGACTTTAAAGCTCATGTTCAGTAAAAAGACAATCCAAAGAAGAACTTTTAAGTACTTCACAGTTTTTGGCGTGCATGTGTAGTTTCTGCTTATCCACAAAACTTCCCCAAAGTCACATCCAATTCTTGAGGTCATATCCTTACGGCAGTCTCGAGTATCCTCTCTACTGTTGACATTAGGGGCCCGTCCACTTCTACCACTATCTAATCCTGACACTGTCGCACAGAGGACACCCCGTCCAGACTCATTCGCTACATGTCTCCCACCCTCTGCACACTGTGTCTGACTCAAATCTCTCGGAGGAGTTAGTCAGCTAGTGTGTGTGTGTGTGTGTGTGTGTGTGAGAACCGGTATGTGCGTACTTTAACATTCATGTTTTAGATGCAGATATTTCACAATATCTGGTGGAGAATGTCATTAAAGGTTAGGAAACAGTGGCAATGCTTGTTTTGTCTTCATTTTGCCTGCAGGCAAACCAGAGGTGCACATGGCTCTTTTAGAAAATGTATCATTCACATCTTTTGACCACTGACTGTGTATAAAAGATGGAATTAGGCACCATCAGGTCCCTCAGTAGTTTGTTAGGTGAAGCTTCAAGTTCAGTAGTTTGGGTAGCCACTTTCTTGTCGATTTAAAATGCACTGTCTGCACACACTGTTACACTCCGAGGTAAGTTCAAGCGTGCCTTGGAATTTTCTGTTAACCACATATTATTATTGCAACACTTATTGCACACAAAGCAAGGAATACATGTTTAGCTTGAGTTATTTACAAATACACAGTCAAATGTTATAGTTGTAATATACACTTAAATGGGTCTTCTTTTTGTATGGTGCAAAGCACGGTCTAGTGTGCCCACCGATTAAAAAAATTGTCAAATGCTAACCCCTCTTGTGGCTTCAGTTGATATGGGAAATGTCAATAGCTTTCATTTTGAGTGTGTCATCTTTCTAGGGAAGCTGGCAAACACAGTGCCAAAAATGATTAAAAAATATCTAGAAACCAAACGTCTCTTCTGATAGAAACCTGATCCACTTTAAATGAGCGCCAAGTCTACTCTCATGCTCAAACCCTTCTTCTGACAAATACAGTCAGAAGAAGAACTGATGACATATCAGATGTTTTTTTTTTTTTTTTTATATGAATACAGGTGTGTCTGTAATATTTTGGGTTGGCCTTGGGCACAAAATGTCTGAAAAACACTTACCTAACCTGAGCAAGAACATGAACAGACAGCTCCAGATGTTTTATTTGACTGTGACAGAGCGGCTCCGTCAGTGACTGTGAGCAGTGAACATTCACGCACAAGCACACCACACGTTTCCCGTTCACTTTCACGTGTTCTAAATAGTGAATAAACATTATATCTGTTATTCCACTTTCCTTTGCTGTTTTGAGTAGTACTAGGCTGCAAATTAGGTATCACCATCTATGTTTTCATAAATAATCACACAACACTGTCACCATTTATTGAAACACTGCGCAAATTGTCCCCTGCTGTGTCCACAAGGCAAATAAAGGGTCATGACAGAAATGCTGGTGAAAAAGATGAGGGGATATCAAGTACACTCGAGTAGTTTCCAGGCTCAGTGAGGGGCGCCCATCCCCAACCGGTCGCAGCAGATGGCCGCCCCTCCCTGACCCTGGTTCTGCCGGAGGTTTCTTCCTGTTAAAAAAGAATTTTTTCTTCCTACTGTTGCCAAAGAGCTTGGTCATAGGGGGTCATTTGATTGTTGGGTTTTTTTCTGTATATATTATTGTAGGGTCTGCCTTACAATATAAAGTGCCTTGAGACGAATGTTGCTGTGATTTGGCACTGTATAAATAAAATTCAATTCAATTCAATTCATTTCAATTGAACTGAATTGTTTCAGTTAGCAAATGTAGCTAATGTTTAGTCCATTAAACAATAATAACCCTAACCCACTTTGTTATATCACTCCAGCATGGCTACTTTTCTCTTTTTTGTCAGCAATAAAGAGACATGCATGTTTTCTGAGTAAACTAAATAGAATTGCCAATGCTAATGTATCTCAAATGTCTTTCATCCATGCTCACTCTTACTTTTGAATAAATAACCATGTATCAAGTATGGCCACATGAAGTGCTCTGTGAATACCAGGGTGGTGTTCTCAAAATGTTTACAATGCTTCTAACTTTTGGTGCTCAGTGGTCACCATATTGCTGCATAGCAGAACAGGAGGAACCACACAAAAAATTTTAGGCTGGTAGAAGGAGGACACATTATTATCAGATTTGGTGATAACATTTTTTTTCCCCATGCATTACAGGTAAAACCACACTTTACATGTGTTGTGGCACTGTTTTGCATTCACCCCCAACCAGTCAAAGTAGATGGTTCCTTCTTAACTCCTCCTTCCGGTTAAGAAAGTTTTGAGTTTTTCCTTTCCACTGTCACCAAGTGCTTGCTCATAGGAGGTCATCTGATTGCTGGGGTTTCCTCTGTATTGTTGTAAGGTTTTTACCTTACGATATAAAGCACCTTGCTACTGATGTCGTGAGTTGGTGCTATATAAATAAAATTTTATTGTATTTATGCACGTTACATTGTAGTTTTCAATATTATGCTAGCATATGGACAACCGTTTGTAAATGTGGGAATTTTTCTCTTTTTTTGGTACTTACCAAAGAGGTTTTGTTTTTTGCCTTCTCCTAGTCACACTTTTACCTACACAGTGATTGGAAACCACAAACTTCTGACAAACTTGTGTTGAGTCAGATAACACAGTCTCACTGCCTTAAAAATTTACACTTATATGTGTGTCTAGTCAAAGGCCTGTTTGAGCCTGAAAAATCCCTTCAAGTGTACTTGGTGTGTCTTCCATCTAAAAGAAGGAAGAGGTTTAAGTAAAAGGAATACTTTGAAAGTTTAATATCATTTTTATTAAACTTCTCGGAAGTACAAGAATATGTAATTGAAGATTGGAGGTCAGACTGAGTTTTGCAAAATCTGTCATCCATCACTTTCCTCTTCATACCCTCACTCATCACAGCTTCCTGTCTTCTTCTTTTTTACACTCCGGACAGCATTAACACTCATCTTACGGGCTTCACACAAACAAAAGGATTCATACTTCATTTTGAGTAATTTCACGCACATTTCTTGTTAAAACAAAGTAAGAAAGCCTCATGTGTGGAGGCAGTACGCTGATCAATTGGAAACAGACGCATCAGTGGAGAGCGGAGCTTTTGCTCTCCTTTTGAACACCACTGGAAGACGCTAGAAAAATAAACCAAGTGCTGACACTGAAAGTGACCCTGTGGGGTCGTTTGATACCCCTGATATACACAAATCCAATGCTGTTGCTCCCAAAGATGTTTATTGAGCACACCTTCTCCTCCCCATGGCTCTGCCTGGATTGATTCAAAGCTTATTGTTTCTGTCTTTTGGTCTGGGTTCCATCAACCCTCCTCCTGTCCTTCTGCAAGTTTTCCAAAGTTTCTCATACCGCAGTGCTCCCCTTTTTCATTGCACACCATTTTCATTCAAAATACTTTCTGCCTATTTAAAAATCACTACCTAATTTAAAGAAGTCAACCTTTTAATTATTAAAAGTATTACTTGTCCCAAGGACTTTTTTCATAGTTTGTTTGACTATATGTGCACTCTGTACACTCTGCTGTTTCACCATGATTTTAAACTTGTGGAGAGAGCAAACATCAAGCTCTGTTTCAAACTGACCCAATTTCCATGTGAAGAATCATCACTGGTGATGAAAGCTGGGTTTTCCCCCGACAAACAAGGAGCTTTCAGCACTTTAATCCAGTTTCCAAGACTGCATTGAAAACACACGAGTTTTTTGACCACACTATCAATCTGCACTCACCACCTGGACCGGTTGCCAGATTTACCTCCCTTTGACTTTTCCCAGTTCCTGAAAATAGAAATCAACTGTTGGATTGCTTTTCTGACGCACACTGAAGGAGATCCAGCACCTTCAGAGGCACGACTACAAGATATTTGTTCATAAAAAATTCAGCTATGTTGGTATTTTTGATGGGTCATCAGTTGTTTAGTTTATTCTTTTACATACTGCCTCTAGTAAACAGCCGCATGACCTTCACTCTCCCTTTCTAGGATCCACATGCAGGTAATCAAAGTTGTGATTTGAAGTGTCAATGACATCATGACTTGGCTGCTGTCTCTGTGGCCCTGTTTGGGCACGACAGGTTCCCATGGAAACTCTGATGTCATGTGGGGGGCAAAGATTGGCCTGTTTTTGAGTAAAATGTGATGTCTGTCAACACACAGGCATGGAGAAGCACCTCACTGTGTCAAACTGTCAGACTGGGATCAAAGCCAACAGGTAGCCTGTCTGTCAACCTGGAGGCTCACGCAGTAGACAATCTGCCACAACACTGAGTATTATTGTGTTATTGTGTCATGCTGCTGGTCTCCAGGCAGAAACATCACAGCCAAGCTGTTTTGAATTTACAGAGTGTGAGTTAAACACGATGTAAAGAGGAATGACCTGGCTGAATGCCTTTCCTTGGGGAAAGTGTTCCCACTATGAATAGACCAAAAATAGGACTTTTATAAAGTGTAAACTCTGACACATCACTGCTTCCCACATAGCAAGCAGGTCTGGGCCGGATCCGGTATCAAGCCGGCACTGCTGGCTGACTTCTGGCATGATAAGACGTATGTCATCCAGATATGGGCCAGGTCTGGCAATGATGTCACTATTTATGTTCCTATTTTCCTATTTTAGTTAGAAGACCCAAATGCCATGTTGCAATACTATACTG
>VUQG01027739.1:0-11840 GCA_015106755.1 Etia nguti | reverse complement strand
CTTGTAAATAACTCACAAAAGAATAAAGTTACGTTGAAACCAAGCACACCATTGTTTTTCTTGTGACATTACCAATAAGTTTGATGTGTCACATGGCCCTCTTCCTATTGAAAAAACAAAAGTTGTATCCAAGATGGCCGACTTCTAAATGGCCACCATGGTCACCACCCATCTTGAGGAGTTTGCCCCCTCACATATACTAATGTGCCACAAACAGGACTTTAATATCACCAACCATTCCCATGTTATTACGGTGTATCCATATAAATGGCCCACCCTGTACATTGCCACAGCCATTCTCCAAACTCTCTCCCAGCCCCTGTTTTATGTATGATTGTTTTACTTGCTTATATATTTCTGGGTAGTTTGAGCTACAGTCATATGTCGGCCACCGCTATGAAGGAGACTAATTTGTAACATAATCTCATTCTTTCACCTAGGAATTAGCCGGTGATTCGACTGGTTCTCTGAAAGCTTTCTCTTTTGTCTTGGCTCCTAATTCAATACAGCAGCATGGTACAACAGAGGCTCTGCCAGTCAAACAGTTACAGACACTAAAAGCCCAGCAAACCCAGATATGTTAACAGTTTATGCGAGAGCACTCTCAGTTGGATGTATGTCAAACTAAAATTGCTCACTCAGTCCTGTTTAGCATGAACTTGCCTAAAAAGGTGCCCCAGATGTCGGAGCTGTGGTAGGTAAGTTTAAAGATCAACACTAAGATAAACAGTTTTGCAGTTTCCGTTCCCTTCCTCCCTCCACTCGCCCTGCCAGTAGCAATTAGCAACAGGTGATTGACAACCACACAGAACGCTACTTTCATGCTTCACTGTTGATCTCAGTTGGTCACATGCCCAAGCTTCACAATTTACTTTCAAAGCAAACAGAGGACTCTCAATTCTGCCAAGATTCTGACATATCAAACTATTTATTTATGTTCACACAACATGGAAATTACTTGTGCCGAACTCATAAAACATCAACTTGTGAAATCTACCCACAAAAACTTTAATTCTAGGTATAAGTCTCAGGCTTGATTATTTGTACAGCTCGGCAGTCATGAATAATTTCGGAGATGAAACCAAAGAAGGTTTCGGTTGACGTCTTCTTCTCTTTTTTTCTGATCCAATGAGCCAGCCTTACTCATAAATCTCTGTTTATCTCCACTGCTGCTGAAAACATTAAATCTGATCTCTAACAACAAATGACTAAAGCATTGCTAGGACCTTATGTTGGCCATGCTGCATCATTGTAGCTCTATTTTTTCACATTAGTATCCGTCATCACTTCTTGGTCCTGGATGTGTGAGAGCTTTTTCAGCAGCACCCACAACTGGCAGTGATGTCATTTCAGGAGCACCTGTCCTTGCGGTTGGATCCCACCTCCCCATGTGGTTTTTGGTTTGCTGAGGTAGGCACGTCAGGCATGTCTAACTCTGACTCCAAGTAATAAAGGGCTGTTATCCCAGTGAAAGTGTTGGGACAGCTGGGTGTGAGCTTCCTCATACCCAGAATATGAAGCACAGACTGGACGTGCATTTGGGAGGTTTAAGACATTCTTAAAATACACAGCAATGAAACAGGAGTTTGTCACACTTGTTCTGAAATTGAACATGAAATAAGAGAACCTCAGCAAACTATTCTGTTTTAAACGTTAAAAAAAAATACAAAAAATAAATAAAAAGTAGGGTTAGCTAAAACATTACTTGTGCCTCTTAATTGTTCATTATGCTTCTACAAAAACTGAGCCGTTGCATTTGATAGCAGTACGTTCACATTTACTTAAGGTGTTCATTTTTAAAATATCCAGTGTATTATATTTTATTAAAACTTCCACAATAATTAGATTGCATTTAAAAAATAAAAATAGCAAGCTGTTTGAAAAAGTTGGCAATAAAGCCAGTCGGTTAAAATAAATGTGCTTTACTTTAGTGATGTTATTGGAGATAAAAAGAACATTAAGAAATAGCTTAATTGTTTAATTTTTATTAAAAGATTATACTTATTCAGAAACATTGTACATGTATACAAATTGTTAAGAAACTGTTTTAAAAAGCTCTATATAGCATTATTATCACCTTGACCTTCAGACTGACCTCGAAGGAGAGGTCAGAGGTCACATGTGACTTATTTGAAATCTTTATATGTTACTTTCTTTATGCTGGCTGTACACACCACACTTGTATGAATCAAAGTTTCTAAGTTATGAGATTTTTGGTCAGTTTTCAACCAATAAATCATTAAGCTGACCTTGAAGCTCTTTGGCGGATTTAAGCCAAATTTAAAATGAGCCCACCCTACACCCCTACAAAGTTTTATCACAGTTCATTCAAAACCTTTTGAGCTATCATGTTTGAAGACAGAATGACACACATGCATGCAAACGCCAAACACAACCTCCTTGGCGGAAATAATTCACTTTTCAGCTGCATTTAAAGGATGAGTCATTATTTGATTTAGAAGAATTTCTCTATGAACCCGTTTATACATGCGTTTGTACCTGTGAAAGGCTGTCAGTGTCCTAGCAGCAGTGTAAATCACTGACTGTCAGCACTGTGTGAAGTTATGTGAGCAAACTGTCAGACAGTGCAAATTACATATTAACAAATGTAGTTAATTAACCTTTTAGCTAAGCCGTCGCCCACTTTTGTCGCTCATGACAATACTTGCATTTATGTACTGATATTTAGCGATCCCAACCAAATTTCCTTGCACTGATAGATCAATAAAGACTTATTTTTGATCAATTATGGAACCTTATAGGTCCACAGTACACACCGAGCAGTGTTCCTGCTTTTAAACCCTTAACAGTCACATTTCTTCTTCTTCCATCTTGGCATTTAACTTCATGATCAGCTTTCACGTGTGTGTTTCACTGCCACTCCAGCACTTGTGGAGTTAATCGCAGCAGCAGCAGTAATCACGATAGCGGCTGTAACAGTATCTTCGGTTTAAATGAAAAGGTCTTTCTTTCTACTCTTTAATTTTCCACTTTGCAAATTCCCAAGGTAAATACTTAACATTAGTGATTTTGTTTAATTTCCATTTCGGAGATGAAAGTCTTACGAAACCTAACAATGCTGGGACAAAATGTCTGGAAGTAATTTTCGAAAGTACCCAAACATGAATCCTCATAAGCTGCCACACCCAGGTGTGCCGATAGGAATTACAGAAAGGAGGTGGGCTGCAATGACATAATAATGCAAGGCGAGGCATGTATGTGTGTGGGCAGATCAAAAATGCCAAATCACTGGAGATGGTATCACTTGGGTTTCTTGTATAGAGAGGAGCTCGCGTCTCTTAGCTGTGCAACTGTTGCCTTCATCGCAGATGACTGAAACTTCCAGTCTTTTAACCTTTTGCCACCTTAAAAACACCAAAAGTGACCCTCCAGATGGCAAATTACTACTAACCTCCACATGCTCACTTTCACTTGAAGTGCAGTCAGAAGTGGCTGTGTTTGGACAGCCCTCCCTGCAGCTGTCACATCTACAGATTCAAGTGTGGGAATGCACAGTGTGTGCTTGTACACATGCAGGTGCAATCTGTGTCTTTTTACTTCTTTGCCATATTTGACAGCGAGTGTGCATCAGCGCTGATGGGGTGCCGTTGGCGCTGGCCGAATAGGGTGAAGGTGGTGCTGGAGACAACGAGCGTGACAGCTGTTCGTGGAATGATGTCGGTCTGTCAGGACTACTTCGCAGAGAGCTTGTCCTTGCTTGTTGATCTCTTTCAACAAACACCAAATACCACAGCAAATCTTTCCATGCACCTGTGAGGCCGAGGAGGCCACATAGATAGCGCGATGGGCGTGAGACGGGGAATAAAAGAGAAAAAAAGCTTTGTAATGGCTGCATTTTTGAGCTGCATAGTTTTGTCTTTTGTACTACCAGCCCAAACATGTTCCTGGAAGGATTTTCTCAGTCCTACAAACTTTTTTCTCACCGGTCTCAAAGCAAGTTCATCCGTAACTGAGACAATTTCCGATTACCCGCATAACCTGTTCACTCTGACTAACCAGTTTTCTTTTAAGCGTATTTAATAATAAGCTATTGATTTAATAGCGAGATGTTGAGTTATGTTTTATAAATACCTCTATGGTGTACAGCCATGCAGATAGCTGTGATTTTATCTGCTGAAGTTTTGCGATATACCTGACACTGACTCCCAAATGTTGAAAATAATTTTTAAAAATTACATAACTGAACTTCATTTTCCTGTTTTTGTGTTTAATGATATGACCTTTCATGTGGAATATGTAAGTTCAACTACCACTGTACTTCCATTGTGCATATCTGCCTTAGTCTTTACTTGTTCAGTAGGTTTGGAGTGGAAAATTGTGCTTGGTGGTTAAAACATCATAATTAATTAGTTCACATAAGTTCACTTCAAACATATGACTTTAGCATTTACTAATCAGTTCTTTGGGATTTAAGGTAACAAAAAAAAAATTACACTTACATGATGATCAAATAATTGAAGAATGACAGATAATGTTTTTCTTAAAAGGTGTCGGGATAATCAGGATAATCCAACCGCTCGTATTCTGAGAGTTTTCTTTGAAACTCCTTTGTGTTGTACAAATTGCCTGCAGCTTAAATAAGAAGTAACCACGAACACCTAACAACCAAGTCACATCTGAGTCAAGCAACTATTGAGGCTATTTAAGTCGAGCTTTATGTGAAAAACGTTCTTACATGAACTGTCTTGAAGAAAATGCCATTCTTGATGATTCACATATTTAATTTGGCAAAGACTTTATGCCAAAGGCAACCCTCCCCCATTTCATTCAGGCTTGGGATCGGCACTCAGAGTACACTGGCTTCTTGTCCCCCATAGGCTATGGTGGGTCTCACTACCATCTTGGAAGGTTTAAAACAGCAGTGAGACCCATCGATAATGATGATGATGATGATTATGTGCGGTTTGGAGACAGCGGTAGTGCTGTGCCATAATGCAAATTTTGATATTGATCCAATACCCAGTAAACACAGTGCCAGAATTGCCGATATCAATGCCAATATTTTCAACTCATTAAGGCAGTTTATGCAGGAGAGAGGAGTGTGTGTAATGACTTATGAGATGAATCATATTCAATTTGCAAATTCTAAGCACATTTTAATGACCAGTGAATCACTTTTTATTTTCCACAATAATTAGTTAACAAAACAAAACATGCCTTTCAGCTTTTTGTATATTTTGAAACTGGGTTTTGTGGAAATCTGGAATCTAAATGTTCCTGTCTCTAAAACACTTTGGGCCAACTTCTGTTCTTTAAGTTAAGTGCTATAGGCTATAAATAAAAATAGATGCTAAAAGGTTCAGACATTTTTTTACAGTGCATGTTTGAGGTATGTATGTGGGTTACATACTGATCTTAAATTATAGAAACAAAGTATTGATCCAGTCACTGATCTGATACCAATACCAGAGTTTGTATTGATAGTATCGATCCACCCACCTCTAGACAGTGGCACTAATAAAAAGGCAGGATGTAGAGCTAAAGATGCTACGATATTCAAAGGGAGTGACCAGGAGGGCCAGGATTAGAAATGAGTGCATTAGACTGATTAGTGATTATATTGAGAGGCATAGTGGAAATATATTGGACCAAGGATGTTGAAGATGGAGCTGCCAGGCAGGAGGGAAAAAAAGGAAGACCACAGAGAGGATTAATGGATGTAGTGAAGGAGGGCATGCAGAGGGCTGGTGCAACAGAGGAGGATGCTGGGGATAGGGTCAGATCCAGGTAGATGATCCATTGTTGCGATCCTTAAAGAAACCATCTAATAGAAGAAGAAGCTGTCCCTTGAAGAAATAGAAAGAGAGGGATCTTGTTGACTATGATACAAAATAACTGCATCCAAGGACAAATCCTAAACATGTAGAGCGATTTGATAAAAACGAGCAGAATAGTGGCCCTCATCGATGAGTATATGCTTAATGTTCTGCCCTTTAATAGGACACTGGGGAGTATGCTCGTCAAGGATGTTATAAAGGCATCATCTGGAGATAATTAGTGGCACCCTAAAATGTCTCAGACTTTAGGTAGCACTGTTTTGCACTTCGAGCCATGAAAGGGTCATTCTTTGCTTGAAAAGTTTTTGGATGAAATTGGAAGAGGCTCGCCGAACAAATGAGAAACTGACTTACTTTCTTCTGCTCCTTCTAAGAGCGCCAAATGGTTACGTATTATTATCAGAGTCACAGCGTTCCAGTTTATACAACTTAAAAGGCTCCAGAGACTCTCTCCAAGACATAAATCTGTATGAAACTAGACTTTGGTAATTGCCTAAATCTCTGGTGAGACCACAGCTTTCCATAAATCATAACATGGTTGAGGTTTGAGGGCAGCAGTAATATTCCTATAAACAGCTTATAACTTGTTAGTACCCTGGATGCTTAGCAGCGGAGACTCACAAGCCAGTTATGCAGCAACAATTAGCTCACCAACAAACACACAGACACACAATGGGAGCGAGAGAGTGAGGGGGGGGGGGGGTAAGCTGCTGAGGAATCCTGATGGTTAAATGGCTTCCTTTGTACTTTATCTGTTCCTTAATTATACTTTTGTATTTTCCAGTCTTAAAAAAAAATTCCAAACCTTGTCATTTTCACTGAGAGTATGCTCAACATTAAGCAGCCAAACAATCAGCACATCCAGGCTGGCATAAAAGCTTATTGTTGTCCCTCCCTGGAAACCTACTGTATTTGAGAGTGAGTCAGACCTGCATACACAGTATACAAACTATACGCTCGCCTCGTGTGACCTGCGTCCACTTTTGCCACTCGAATGCCTGAGGCATAATCTCGAGTCTCTCACACTTAATCACAGTGGCTGACAGACTGGGTTCTGGAGGCGGAGAGTGGTTAAGTTCAGAATAGATGGCGGCTGGAAAAAAAGACAGCAACACACAGGCCTGTCTTTTATTTTCCCTGAAAAGTGAAGCAACCACAAATAAGCTTCACATCTCCCTGGGGCCAGATCACGACTCAGACTCTACCGCTTTGGAGAAGGAATGGTACAACACACACACACACACACACTGTAAATATATGGACCATAGTACTATATTTACTGCCTGCTAATTCTGATGCAGTGGTAACTCGTAGTGACTTGACATGTTTTATGCTTACGCTACATGTGTAATGTTTGTTTTATTTTGAAATTTACTGGTGAAGCATATGAACACACTGGTGCATTTGGATAAAAATCCAGGTTTTCTTTTTAAACGCTTTAGTTTGCCAGCCGCCCTTCTGGCAATAACAATGTTACTTTTTAACATTTTGTAATGTCACTTGGCTTATGGTTAAAGAGCTCCCGATAGTTTTGAAGACACTCATTTGTCTGGCTCAAAGTCGATTGTTTCATAACCTGATCATGTGTGCAGCACTGTCAGTGTTTAATGAGATCTACCCTCAGTGCCAACTTCATTAGATTCACCTTGTTAGTAGCAGGTCAGATTGAGATCTGTTGGCAGTGACATCACTGTCATGTTCAAGAACTTTGAGATGATCTGAGTTTTGTGATATGGCGTGTTATCCTGCTGGAAGCAGCCATCAGAAGATGTCACAGCAGAGAAACGAAGACTCATCAGACCAAGCAAAGTTTTTCTGATCTTTTATTGTGCAATTTTGGTGAGTTCCTGTGTGAACTGTTACCTCAGTTTCTTTCCCAAAAGTTGATTCTGTTCATCTGGACGTAGCATTTTCAGTGGGAGAAACGTTTCGTCACTCATCCAAGTGACTTCTTCAGTCTCAGCTGACTGCAGGTTTCACTTGGATGAGTGATGAAACGTTTCTCCCACTGAAAACGCTACGTCCAGATGAACAGAATCAACTTTTGGAGATTTACTTACCTGGATGATTGAGCATGCATCAAGACACCTCAGTTTCTTGTTTTTAGCTGACGGGGTGGTGTATTTTTCTGCTGCTATAGCCCATATGCTTCAAGGTTTCAACCATTTTTCTGTATACTTTGGTTATAACGAGTGATTATTTGAGTTAAAGTGGCCTTCCTATCAGCTGATAGTTGGGGTTTCTTTGTAAGATTGTAGGGTCTCTACCTTACAATATAAAGCACATTGAGGTGACTGTTGCTGTGAATTGGCGCTATATAAATAAAACTGAATGCTGAAGGGCAGCACTGTTGCCTCACAGCAAGGCTGCGAGCAAACCCACCATCTGGCCTGGTCCTTTCTGTTTAGAGTTTGCATGTTCTCCCTGTGCTCATGTAAGTTCTCTCCGGGTACTCAGGCTTCCTCCCACAGTCCAAAGACGTGCAGTTAGTGGGGTCAGGTTAATTGGTGATTCTAAATTTGCCCATAGGTGTGAATGTGAGTGCGAATGGTCATCTGTGTCTCTGTGTTAGCCCTGCATCAGAACCCATCTCTCCCCCTATTGTAGCTGGGATATGCTCCAGCCCGCCCATGACCCCGATAAGAAGAAGGGGAAGAGAATTGATGGATTGATAAATAAAAGCGTTCTGCTCATTCTTCTTTGATCTCTGGCGTCAACAAGGATTTTTTTCCCAGAGAACTGACACTCACTGGATATTTTCTCTTTCTCTGACAATTCTCTGTAAACTCTAGAAATGATTGCGCATGAAGAGCCGAGAAGTTGAGCAGTTTCTGAAACACTAAGAAACCAACAACCATGCCACATTCAAAGTCACTTAAATCACCTTTCTTTGTCATTCTGATGCTCGGTTTAAACTTCATCAGATTATCTTGATCATGTCTAGATTCCTGAATGCATTGAGTTGTTGCCAAGTAACTGCATTGTCAGCTGAACATGTGTACCTAACAAAGTGGCTGATGAATGTAGGGGATATTTCAGATGTGTTTGTGTAGGTTCTCAGGCATCCAGGTTGTGGTAGGTCGTTATTTGGTGGACATTCAGAGGACTTTTACGACTTTGGTGACCATCAGTACAGGATGTTCCCTCTACACTACACTAGTCTCTACAATATGTTTTTACCACATTTAGAGAACCATTAATGATGTCACAGGGACTTTTATGGGACCAGCCTTTTTAGTTTCTTGCATCAACATCCAAGAACCTTTCAAAAACTAAAAGTACTGTAAACGCAGTAAGTTTTGCAGAACCTTTTGGAACCCTAGCACTGGTTAGTTTTGAAGTACCATCGAAACATGTTGCAATGTTTCTCAAAAGGATTTATATGCAGACACTGGATATATAATGATGCTCAAGAATTCAAGGTTTTTACTGACTGCCCTGCTCAAGAAAGCTTTGAACTGAGGAGTGCACGGGGCTGACAGGGGCAGACGCCAGGGGCAGGAGGAGGCACAGGGCTGGCAGGAGGTGGGAGAACAGGCAGCAAAGCTGGAGACAAGAGACCAGGAAGTGGAATTTCAAGACAACTAAGTACTTTAAAAATAAAACGGGAGACACATGCTTGCATGATAAAACATTGATGTCAGAAACAGAGTGTGAGCATTTTAGTTCTTTTACTGAGCATGATGTAGAACGTTGCCTCCTCTGGCATGACTTATTTTTAAACAAGATATAAGATAAGCACTGTTGAGCTGATTTGTCCCATGAATGACGCACTCTCCTGAATCATCTGCCAATTCTCATCATGCAACCCTTAAAAGAACTCCACAGCGTGACTCTTTGGAAGCTCACTGAATACATTCCTAGACTGATAATGTACTAGTAACCAAGTTTAGACTCTTACAGATTAGTGACAGATTAAGTAGTAATAAAACATTATTCGAGTCGTATAAAAAACGTTACAGAAATCTGAATTATTTCCAGACCATCAAGACAAAGACTGCATTTCAGTTCAGGTGCCAAATATATCATTTGAATGCTCAAAATGTAAAAGAAATAAACGCTTAGAACTCCAATTTTCATATCAGTGTTGTGTGTTTATCAGCATTGCATACTTTTCATTACATTAGCAGGCATTCAAAGTGAGAAACATAATATAAAAATGTGTGCATCACATCACATACAGATATTGGACTGCAAGTAGGCCACCGAGCCACAATGTCAGGGGAAGGTGCTGTATTTATGAGGCTTGAGTCACCAGGGTGAGGCCTTTATAACTCCGGTGCAGCCTGTCCACACCTAATGTGTACTGTGACCCTGTAAGTCACTTAATCCATTTCTGACTCTTGTCCATTGTAAAGCGGAGAGATCACAATATATGTGCCTGTCTGGCACCGACCTCTCCTCTTCAGTCTAGAGAAACATTCCCACACATGGACAGTTATTATAAATCGGCCATGTGTCACACTCACTCTCTGAAAACTGGTCATATTTACAGGTCAGAAAGATAAATTGACATTATAAAAAAGTGCACCAAGGAGTGTTTAAGAATTCATAATCTAATGGAAATCCCTAATGGAACCTAATGGAAATATATAAAGAGTAACTTGTAAACTTTAATGTAGTTAATAGAGCCTTTGTGTCTTTATCTACATGACCTTTGCCTCTTGTTCTTCCTGTCTTTAATGCTCTGATAGGCTCACTAAAACACTAAAATAATATCTTATCTAACACATTCCAGTTTTTTTTTTTACAGCGTATAATATATTGCTTGGATTAAAGCATTTACACTCAGGCTCCAGTCAGTGTTTATATCTCGCACATTCCCTTGATAATTTTTTTTCCATGCATGGATAATAAACAAGCACCTGTATTACTGTACCTTATCAGCCTAACATGGAAATCAGTCATGTCCACTTTGTGTGAGTGGCTGCTTCAGTATTGTTTTCTGTATGGGACATTTAGAGCACTCTGAGGCCTGAGCTGTTGGCTCACAGGGATTACTTGTGAGCCAGCAAGTACTACCTGGCTCATCATGACCTGAATAATGACACGAGAGTCTGTAGATCTGACATGATGAGATCTGGTGAGAAGCACCAAGCTGACGACAAGAGTGCCTTTATCCACACCGCATCAGGTATAAACTGTCAGCAGTTAGTCCCAGGCAACACCAAGGCTCTTGTACTGCCACTACCAGGAGATTAGGGACTGCAGAGGGGCATAACACAGAGCCATTTAACTGCTGATTTAATGTGAGCATCCACCACACATGGACACAATATAGTCTATATATGTGTCAGGAAATAAGAAAAAGGATAACTGCTCACCAGTTCAAGCTCCTGGGAAGGCTGAAGCCTTTTCCAGCTGTTAATAGGCAAAAGGTAAGGGGTACACCTTGGACAAAATCCTGACCCATCGCAGGGCTACTTTTTTAAAATCTTTCATTTGCTATTATTGTTAATATTATTTTTTGATGAAAAAATTAACCAAAAATCTGCCAAGTATGTAGAAATGCAGCTAGCAGCCCAAACCCCAGCACTCTATGAGGAGGACAGGGTGTGAGGAAAAGATACGGATCACAAGGCCTTAGACACGTTTCAGGCTTCAGGCTTCAGGTCAAAAAGAAGAACTTAAAGGAGTTCTTATGTGTTATGAAACCATATGACAGTCATTAGATGCTTAATCAAAAGCATGGTGGTTACAGTGTCCTTGTCAAAACAGTTTTTTTTAAAGTGTGGGTTACAAATATTGTAACAATGCATAATTGTCTTATTTGGTTAACTGCAAAAAATAGATTACTTTATTCTTTAGTTGTATTTATTAAAAGCATTATTGTTACAGCGGTTCCAAAATGTGTATTTTTGCGTGGATAGACATCAACAGCCTAACAGACAGGCTACAGGAGGACATTTTTTATTAACCATATCAAGAACCAATTTAATTAAAAGAACAGTTTCATACACAGCTATTCACTGACCATACAGCTAACACAAGAAAGCAATAAAGCTGGGTTTAGAAAACCTTTAAAACATTTATTTGGTCTGA
>VUQG01027724.1:0-14027 GCA_015106755.1 Etia nguti | reverse complement strand
TTTACATGATAATCAAAGGACCTCTGTGCTTGCAAACCTCACTGCTGTTTGTCTATGTGTGTGTGCGTGCATGTGTGTGGTTGTGTGTGTGTGTGGGTGTTTGTGTGTGTGTGTGCGCACGCATGCACCTTTTAACTTGTTCTGTGTGCTTGTTCTCTTCACAGGGGTTTTGGCAAGCAGGGATTTCAGTGTCAAGGTAGGACAATTAAATATACACACACACATTATTTGCCAGCAATCTACTGAATCTGAATTGAAAACTTTGTCGCTCCTTCCTCTCTTCTGTTCAACTTTGCCTTTACTTTTCTCTTATTTCTGTCTCTTTCATCTTACCAGCTCTCTTTTCCAGCCATCCTTTTCTCCTGGGTTTTCATTTCTTCTTTTCTAGAGTAAGAGAAAATCCCAAGTTCTTGTTTGTGAAGGAAACATCCACTGAAGAATGTAACAACAGTTTTTCATTGAAACAACAACAAAAAAACAAAAAAAATAGGAACTTGCATTGTGGATTTGGTAAAGCTATATATAGTGCAGTGCATTATATTTTTGCACCATTTCCAAAGCTCATTTGTCAGGTAAAAACTAGCTCAACAGGCCGGTCAACCTCCCTGGTGTGCAGTTAATCAAAGGCACAGCAGTCTAAAGTCCTTGTATGTTGGGATTTCATGAGAGCAAAGAATAACGCCTCGACCCTCTGGGAGTAAAAACAAAATCCGATGAACAGAATAAGTGGGCAAAGATACTTTTGACATATCAAAGTATGCCATCTTTGTTGAAAATGTCCAATTTTCTGTGTGAACAAAGCTGTAGACTTGGCTTCTCTTTTAAATAGAATAACCTAGAAATGTGTTTCTGCTTCTTCATTTCAGTGGGGAAAATATATGTAGACAGCAGGAAGGTGATCTAGACTCATGAAATATAAGCCTGCAGACTCTCACCAGAAAAAAACAACCTTTTGTCACCTTTTGTTTTGTGCCTGCATCAGAAAAAGTATGTAATTTTGTGCCATTTGAGTTGTCACGCTGGAAAAAACTCCTTAAAACAAGAGAGCAGTGTATTGGCCTTATTTACAACCTTCTATGTTGAGGTTGACATTTGAATTATATGCAAAAAAAAAGGGGTTCTTTTCTTTCCTCTCTCCTCCCTCCCTGCCAGTTTTGTCCCTCTTCCTCACTTTGTCTGTCGTCTCCTAGCGTACTGTGGACAGACTCGGTGTCCGAGTTTGTAGCCTTTGCCACGGGAAACGATATAAGCTACCACAGGAACGTGGCAAAAATGTGGAGGTGCTTTTTTGGCAATTATATTTTTCAATTTGTTTGAAGTCTGTGTTTTTTTTGTGTTTTTTTTTTTTCTACTGTATTAACTGCCAACTGGATGCTCAAGGATTTTCACGTCTCCTAGCAACAGTGAAACATTCAGACGCAGCCCTCTATATGCTGTGGGATGGAAGAGATGTGCTTTAACATAGCAGCAGGTTATCTGGTAATTGTCCCATGTGTGTATGTAACGGGTCAATAGCATCCGTGCTGCTTGTTGGAAGAAATGTTGCACTGCAGGGGCCCCTGAATGCCTCTGGAGAGGAAGGAGTGTGTGTGCTGCAAGCACCTGTGTGTCCTGATACCAGAGCTGGGAGGAGATTAGTGGTTAAATGGATGATTATAAAAGGAAAAGATTTATCTAATGGAAAATATCATGGATGCATGTGGTTGAGCGTGAGAACTCATCGGTAGTTTGCACTTTCCTCCTTGGAAGTGTGTGGGTGTTTTTGTGTGTCCTGAGTTGCTCTCTGACCCTTTTGTCTGTCTGGAACAGGGTATCACTTCCTTAGAGCTCGGGGAGAAAGGGAATTCCCCCGCAAGGTCACACGCACTCATACGCGCACGCAAACACATCCACACACTGGCAGTGAGGTAAGGGATCAGTGTTCAGGTTGCCTCTTGGCCTTACGTGGTCGTTTTCTTTGACAGACCCACACAAACATAGTTTTAGGAGAATCAGAAGGAGAGAGCTCATGTGAATGCAGCCAAGTATACCATTCACAGTGACTTGCACATTTTTTTAGAGAAATGGTGTTTATGGCTCTCAAAGATCAATCACTGATCAGTCAATATTTGTGTGTGTGAAGCTCGTCTATAGCTTGTGAGACCCGAGTGGACAAGTTAGTTATAAGGATTACACCAGGAGTGTCAAACATAAGGCCCGTGTGCCAGGATTGGCCCAGCAAAGACCCCAGTTAAGCCCACTGGATGGGTTTGGAAAATGTGAAGGAAGTAAGTTTGCCTGTAAGTTTTACAGCTTTTCCTGCCCATAAAAGTATTCTAAGGAGCTTGGAAAGAAAGTAATCCTTAGATTATTATGACCTGGATGACTGAGAACGTACACAGACCCATGAAAAGTAATTAAATTATGGATTTCTGTCATTTTACACATTTCTTCTTACAAATTAAGCTCAAAGAGTCATGCTGACAGATTTCTTTCATTTGCTACACCAGCATTTCTTTACTTTACCTGCTGAAATTGCTCTTCTTTGTCTTATATTAAATATCTCATTGATTAAAGGCTTAGTTAAACGTTTTTCACTGACACTGGAGTTTCACCGGTGCGGCCCACATAAGATCAAAGTGGGCTGTATAAAATGCGTTTGACATTCCCGGTCTACACGGTGTGTATGAATCGATCTCCTACATGAAAGCCTCAAACATATCCTGCCTCCGTTTTCATGATTGATCGCTGTGATTTTCTTTTTCTCCTCTCGACTTCTTTGTTCACTTGTTCCTCACCTCGTGATTCTCGTCTCAGTGACTGTCTGACCTTTGAACATATATCTCCATATGATATGGAGGGTTTGGAGATATATATATGCTTGTTTGTTGCTGCAACGCAGACGGTCAGATGGCAATCAAATAATGAGAATAGAGCATGTAGCTGGTTTTAAAGAACAGCAAAGCTGATCAGCGGCAGCAGCTTGTGGTGGTATTTATGATAACCAAGGATGTGGTGTAGAGTCTGCGTCACAAATGATCAGATGTTTGGATGTTAGCTGATGTGGTGCATATCATTTCTTTCCCCCCATTAACACCATCAGAAACTAGTGGTTAGGGAAAGATATTGTTAACAGCATAAATTGGAACAGAAACTACCACCAGTGTTAGCACAAAGCTCCCTAAAAATATCTCGACTCTTTTTTTTTGAGAACTGCATTTGAATGACAATTCAATAAGATTTGCATTATTTCCCAAATAATGTTTATATTTAATCTCAGTCTGAGCTGCATCGTGATACAGCGCCACGTATTGACTAGGCTGGTAGCGCTGGTTGTGAGTGCAGTGCCAGTGCCAATCTCAGGTGTCCTTTGTTATGATGATAGTTGTGACATGTTTGTTTTCGGTGAGTGCGACGGCTGATTTAGACTTCTGCTGTGAATTTTCTTGGGCCTACAGCATGACCTACTTGTGCTTGCGCTGGTGATTATGTGTTACTAACCATGTGGTTGTGTCCTGGTGGTGCCAGCTATGATAGAAACAAATCAAATGCTGGGACTTTTTCCCCTCCTGAGTTTTTCTGGGGGGTAGAAACGTTTTTCCTCTTACATCAATTCTGATAGTTTTAGCAATCTCCTTAATGGAATTTCTTGATATTTGTGAGCCCTTATATTGATCCTATGATTATTATAACTCATAAATCAAAAACTGTGGTGTAAAAGTAGCCAGAAATGCACAGGAGGATGTCAGGTTACATAGTAGGTTACAGAGGGGTTTGAGGTTACGATGTAGCTTTCCCACTGAAGCATAAATCCCCAGGTAGGATTTCAGAGGGCTTGCAGGTTATAACCTACCTACGGTGGGGATTTACCACAGATGAATCCCCTGTAACACTGAGTAAATGCACTGAACATAGTTAAATACCACTGGGAGGCTCTGAAACCATAAACTGCATATAAGATATTCACACCCTCCAGGGGCCTGTACTATGAAACAGCATAACCTTTCTGAAATAAACAAAAGACATTTGTATAGTAAATAGTGAAAAAACTGAATTTTTTCTGTCATTTAATCATTTAACTATTACTTAATTACTTTATTATAGTATGAATGACAGTGGGTAAAGTCTTTATCAGTAGGAAAAAATTGTAAAGTTCATAAAAAATGCAGTTAAAAGTTCCAAATTTTTGCCCCTCCTACTCATTTTTTAAAGCTGTCCAGTTTGACACCCCTGCTCTAAATGCAGTTGCGGACAAAGAACCGAAAAGAGCTGTACAGGCAGCCTAAGGGGAAGTAAAGAACACATTTAAAAATTAAAATGAGAAGTAGACAAGATGAGTTGCATATTTCATATAAGGTCAGCAAGTGCAAGGGTTTGCTTTTCTCTGTTTTATGTCACCTTATAACTATATAAGCATGAAATAGTTTGGAAGTTGTTTAATCTTTCAGTTATGGTAATGGCTTATCAGGAAAACCCAAAAGAGTTCAAATACTCTCTGTAAGCTACTGTCCTCTTCTGGGAATGCTGAAGTTATTTTCCATAGAGCAGATTAGACAGTAGGTGGTGGTTTTATGTATGCTGATCTCTTACCTGGAAGACAGGACTGATACCTCTACTGGAGCTTTATACAAAATGCCACATTCACCCATTCACACAAGTGCTTTCTTCTTGTTCAAGCTTTGTGCTTTCTAACTAACATTCACACACATTCATACTCCTATGGAGTCATCGGATGCATCAGAGAGCAACTTGGGGTTATTTGGCTTGCAGGGATCAAACCACCAACCTTGCGATCAGCAGATGACCTGCTCTACCTCCTGAGCTACAGCAACCCCCACTTTCTCCTAAACCTGTCTGCTAAAGTTCACTCAGTGTCTGAGTGGTTTAAATTTCATCAGATGGTGATCGTTAGTGTCTGTTTGGACATCCAGGTACCTTATTTAGCCGACGTCCTGCTTCATAGTACAGGACTCTTCACTGATAAGTGAATCCAATGCAAATATGCCTTAAACCTGCATTCTTATTAATGGTCAGCAGAGGGCAACTGCTTTAGCTGCAAAAAGATGTACGCTATGTACGATTATAGGAAAATAACCTTAAATTCTCACCTTATTTATTGCCTTTGTACACACTTTCCTTATGTGCTTGTGATATAAATTGCCTGTTTTAAATCCTATTTAACACAGCATAGTGTTCATCTTGTAAATCAAAGAGCTCAATACAGCAGGCTTTGCTTTAGGGCAGGATTACCTTCTGATTGACAAGCCGCTGGCTTATTACCCTCAGTTTCTCCGTGGCATCCACCTCTTGCTTGTCAGGGCAACAAGACAAAAAACAAGACAGCAATAGCCAAACTGCCAGACTGGAGGGTTCATGGTGGAAGTTAACAAACCACATTACTGTGGTTATGTCCAGTCAGATCAAGCTGGTGACTGTGCCCTTTTAAAACTGCATGGCCCCTCATTGTTGTCTATCAGCTCTCAGCAAATGTAGACAAATATCTACATTTCCCAGAGCCTAAGTTTAAATTAAATCCAATTAAGCCCAATTCCACGTTTTGTCCAACAGCAGTCCAAGCCCCGGAGATTTTGAGTTTGTCATCATGAAGGTAGAGTCAGGGTGAATCGATTATAATGTTTTTACAAACATGTAGTAACAGACACAAGCTGATGAGACAAATAGAGCATACAGTATTTTTTTATTTTTGTTTGTTTTTTTTGTTTTTTGCTTTTCTCCTATTACTATTAATAAAGAATTAAACACCAAGGCACACCCATCTGTTGGAATTGCAGCTAATATTACTGCACATGTGAATAAAGAGGCTGGCTCTGTTTTGCATTTTGTGCGTCTCAGTATCAAGTGTTGCGGGTTGGAGCAGCTGACTGCCTCGGTAGTGTTGCTGCTGTAAACAATAAACTGTAATGCCTCAGTGGGATTCTGCCGTTTTGTTTTCCATACACTAGAGAGACTGTGGGATTCAAAGGGCAGCAGCAGCTTGTGTTATGCAATGTGGTATTTCTAAGAAGCGCGCTTCCACGTTTGTGCGATTTTTGAGCGTATTCCCTACTTCTTTGAGTTGGGAGTGAGTGTGCATGCACGTGCCTCATGTTCCATTTAATAAGCTGGTGAGCACTTATTTCCTTAATGGCTGCTTGTGCAAAACTGTGCCTGTGCTAATGCTTCCACGTGATTGGTTTCTGCCTGTGTGTGTGTGTGTGTCTACACGTGTTCCTAAATGAGCATGTTAATAATGAGTAGGGTTTCAGTTTGTAACAGGCTGTTGAGTGTCCTCAACTGTTTCCTCACAGACTTAATGGACAAATTATCCCTTTAGAGAGCTCGAGAGGGGTGGAAGGGACAGTGAGTGGCAGGAAGTGTGGTAAACATTGCAACTAGGGGAATAAGGAGGGAAAGACGGAGAATTAGATGGAGAACAGAGGAAACTGCTGAAAGGAGTTTCCTCTGTTCTCCATGATGAGAAGCATGATGAGACGAGAAGGGTGGAGGCAGAAGCAAAGAAAAGCATAATGAAGAAGTGGGGGTGGAATTCATAGAGGGAAGAGAGGGAGTCAGGAAAGGGGGAGACAGTGAGTGGGAAGGGCGTAGGAAGGAGAGGAGGACTGTGTGTTTTCTTCCGAGTGGCTCATATCAAGTGCAGGGGAAAAAAAGTATGAAATATTTAGTTATCCTTCAGTTTTTGTAATAATGAAACCTATCAAGAATGCACCGTACCCACTTGAACACATGAAGCTAAAGCGGGGCCAAAAGAAAGAGGAATTTATAAAGATAGAGGAAGGATAAATTTGCACAGAAATAGAGGAGACGCACACCAAGTTCTGCATAATTTATTTAATGTTTATATTTAGCATCCCGTATGTAATCATTTTGTAGTGTGATGCCTGGATAAACACACTGCTGTGCTATTGCTGTTGCCGATGATGTCATTAAGCCAAAACTGAGTTTTTTTGTGTGCGTTTGATTTGAAAGAATTTGCTCTGAATCAAGAGAACTGCACAGAAGTAAAATGGTCTGTTTCTGCACACTAAATCTACTCTAAAAAAAAAAGTGGAATAAATTAAACCAGCGCAAATGGTTGAAAATGAGAGAAAAGGGTATGCTGGAATGACACTCCAGCAGATAGGTGGGAGATATTTTTTGCCAGGCGGAGAAGATAATGGACAGGGAAGAAGAGGTAGAAAAGAGGTGAGAGAGAGAGAGAGAGGGAAGATGAAATGGTGTAGGCACAGAGTGTAGATTGCACTTAAAACAAGCCCATAAAGGTGTTGTTTGCTGCAGCTATTAGCACTCTTCAAACGGGGAAAAAAATGTATATAAAAAGCACCATTCAAGAGCTCTATTCAAGCTTCCCTTTGACTCATGCCGTCTTTTGTGCGCGAGTTTAACCGAGTGGTCTCTGGCTTTCACCATCTACCATAAAGCTGTTGTTGGGCACGGTGCCCGCAGTTCTTCTGGAATCACATAATACGTCTTCTGGCTTTTCATGAGTCTGTTCAGGTTCAAATGACTTAGTGAATATTTGCAAACACCAGTGTCTGTCGGCTATGGCGAACGCAGCTCAGGTGCTTCTGCAACTCCAACCTGTGTGGGTGGGAGGTCTCAGGATCTGCAACCTGCCTCCTACACACAGACACACACACATATGCAACCGCACACACATATAAAAACACGGGGTTTTCATGCACGGACACGGATGAGCGTGCGCCACGTTGATGGTGAGATCACTGAGATCCTGGACTGAAGGAAAGTGGTTAAGAACATCTGTAATCCAGTGTGCTGTTTTTTCCTCCTTTAAGCCCCGTAGACTCCAACATTTTCTTTTCACCTACAGGTCTTTCCTCTCTAACTCACATCTTGTGCATTCATTTTTATTCCTCCCCTACTTACACATATCTCTACCTTTCTGTGGTCCTTCTTTGCCTGTATTGCTCCTTGTGTCTACTAGTCCTCCCTCTCTACCCCCCACCTCTTTCTCTATCTCCCCCTCTTTCTCTCAAGTGGCTGTGTGCTGGAAGCTGTGGGCTTTGATGCTTTTATAAATAGCAAAAGTGTTCCACTGAGAGTACCAACAAATGGGATGGATGGATGGTTGGATGGATGGATGGATGGATGGGGGAAGTGGTGAAAAGGGGTTGGAAGAGGAGGGAGGGCTGAATGCGTGGGAGTGTGAAGGGAGAATGGTGGAAATCAGCAGAATAAAGGTAAGGTTTAAAAAGCGACAGAGACCGAGGTGTTTTTGTCGAGATAGCAGAGTGAAGTGATTGAGCGTAAAAGACGCGTACCATTTTCAAGAGTTTCCTGTTATATAAGACTATTGTGCGGGCTCTTGTGCCATGCCTCTGTAGTGGGTATAGCTCTGAAAGCGAGCCACAGTCGACTTATTGATAGGGCCAAAAATATTGCAGCATTATAGTGCATTGATTTCTCCATCATTCCCCTGTGTTATTCAGACACAACAAGCTTGCTTCCTAAACAGCTTAAGCCCATGGCACACTGCAACATAGTATGAATCATATGATTTAGGTGGGAAGTCTTACTCGGCTTATTACTAGCAGAGAAGATGCTGCTGTTTTTTTTTGTTTTTTTTTTAATTTTATCGAATTTTGTTCTACTACTGCATTTATTTGACTCCCGAGAATAAAGCGTTTGTGTGCAACATAGGTCTAAATGTAAATACAGGAACAGAAAACTGTATACATGTTGAAAAAGTGAATTCACCAAGTGCTGTTACGCGTGTTGTCATAATCATATCAACATTTATTGAATTTAAGAGGAATAGTGCCACTCAGATATTTACATTTGAACACAAGAAATGCACAGAGGCTAAAGTGATTTTAAGTTGTTGTTTGAAATTTTTAGTTTCAGTTTTTCACTTGCAGTTTGGTAACTTGCACCCTAAGGCTATGTTTGTAGTAAGTGTTCTCACATAGTCATTTCACTGTAACACCCATTGTGTTTCCTCCCATGACTTCCTCTTCTCAGTTTTAAAGTTGAGCACATTAAAAAACCGGTGTGTGCGTGTGTGTGTGTATGTGTGTGCGCATCTACCAATGTGTGAACATATTTGAGAGTGTGTTTCATGTCAGCGTGTGTGTGTACCACTGCATGTTCAGTTATCTTGTACAGAATACAAGAGAAAGTCAGGAAGCTGAGCTTAAAATTGCTGTTTTTCATCAGCCCATTAGAGGTGGCTATCTGCTGTATCTCTGTGAGTGCACATGTTATTCCACAGGTGTGTGTGTGTGTGTGTGCGTGTGTGAAACAAAGTCTAATTTTACTTGCCACTGAGGACTAGCTCCTTTTGCTCTGATCTACTTTCACACATCAAGTCTCTGATCACTGAGAGTGTGTTTGTTTGTATCTGTGTGTGTCTGTGTGTGCTTGTACTCACTTTCAGTTACACATTGACAGACGATCTCCTTCAGGGCTTGGTTGTCCTTGCTGCTGACATTTGTGGCAATTCTACACCCGTCGCCACGGTGACACCTTGGAGCCATATCAGGGCAGACCAGACAGTCCATGTGGGTCAGTCTTGTTTGACATCTTAAACAAAAAAAGGGACTGGACAGCGTGTACACAGTACCCAAATTTAGATCCTTCCTCTTTAGATTTGCAAAATAAACGAAGCAGCGCACTTCACGGAGACACTGCAGCACCTTTGTGGTTTTTACTAGAGGTGGGAATCACCAAACACCCCATGATATGATGTTATCATGAAACGTCACTCACAATACAATATTACTGCAATTTTTAACATTTTGCGATATGCTGAACAACTTTCTTGCTCTGTAAGAATATGACCAGAGTACAACCAGCTGGCAGCCTGTTGAGTCAAGTCTCCTGGAGTTTTGCTCATTGACAAAGACTTATTCAGATTGATGTGCATTTAGAAATTAGACAATAATTATTTGCAAACCTCTAACAATCTCTCTGAGAGTGACTGCAGAAAGGTTGCAATGACATTGCGATCAAAAATGGTTGCGAGTGTGCAACACATTCAGGCTCGGGGCAGCCATGTAGTCAACACAAGTTGCAATTGGTTTCCGAATGTGAAAAAATTCAATTCAATCACCAGGCAGATATCAGGTTTTTTCTAGCTTGCTTTGAATTAGGAGGTAGCTTTGTGAAGATTAGTGTCTTGGATGCTTTTTCAGTTGAGCCTTTTGCTAATCTGACGTAATCTCAGAACGGTTGTGCATGACATGAGCTCTCTTATTTGTAGTATTTCCACACATTTAATTTATTTAATAAAATACTGATATTTGGTGTCCCTGCCTCCCGCATGACCTTTGACCTTTGGCACCACAAATAATCAGTAGGCAGTTTTTCCTCTAGTGTCACCTGGTGCAGTTTTCTTTTTGTTGTTGGTTTATAATTAAATATCAGACGAAAATCTAATGAGCTCCTCAGCATCATCTGAATTTAGTGTTAACACAATGTCAGCATGCATAGACCATTATAACCATATGCCTAAAAGTGGATAGAGGTTTATTGTGCCATCAGAGTAGCTCTGACCCACTGGGACATTGGCTCTCTTTAGGTTGTCCTGTGGTGACTGGCACTTGGACATTGATAAGCGGAACCTTTTTGGGTCCTTTAATAATGTAAATTGTGGACTTTCTAAACATGCTCAATCAGGTCATCTTCTTCATGTGGTTGAAGAGATTTAAGAAAGCACATAAGGATGAATGGTTGTATTGGAGTTATGCTTCAGCATCACCTTGGAGTGAATCCTTCTATTATGTGTGCTACCTGAACATGATTTTAAAGGCCACTGATGAAATAAATAATAAAAATTGCTCTTCTTGCTGTACCACAAATGTGTTTGCTAACTCTTTCCACCCAATTTACTGCTACCACAAAACTCAAAGTCCTTGGCTCATCTTTTTAAACGACTGACTCTCCCAACACTTGTGTCCTACATGATCACTGTCACAGCACCTTTGCATCGCTCATTGTTGCCTGACTGGAGCGTAGGTGATCTACGAATTGAACTCGATCTGTTGCATTCAGGGCAAATTGGTGATGATGATGAGATGAGCTAAATGTCTAAAACATGAGTCATGGTGTGTAGGTGTGATAGCCCACCTGGATTACTAACTGCTGGGGAAGAGAAGCTGCTGTGCTGCTTTTGTGAAAGACTTTCTTTGAAAAGGGATGCAATTGCATGATGGGTTTTGTTGGAAAACTGAGGAAAGTATGATATAATTTGGTTTTGGTTTTTGTTTTTTGACTCAGGACAGGAAAAAAGGCTCAGGAAAATCGGAGAATGAGGTCCAAAATCCTGGGGGAAAAAAAATGTAAGCAAAACAAAGAAGCATGCAAAAGACAGAGTAAAAAAATAATAGTAGGCAATGGTCAAATTGGGGAAAAGAAAAAAGATATAAACAAAATGCTGGAACGCTTGACTGGGAAGGACCAAGCCAGTCTGGCAAACAGGAAGAGCTACACATCAGGTAGAGGAGAGACTGACAGGCTAATTGAAAGCAGGTGTTGCAAAAAACTGTCAGGAAAACAAACAAAATAAGGAAGTGAAACTGACAGGGGTGCGAGACGAACTGGAATTAGAAAATTAAAACAAAAAAAGGGATGAGTAATGTTCAGAGTCCTTGCTGTTTATCAGTTACACTTCATAATATTAACAGTATTACTGCAAAAGCTATAGAAGATTTTTTTAGAAAGGATAATATTAGGACATATGCATGTTTAAGCTTGTTTACTGTGTTTTGTATCTTTTTCAGTAAATTCTTTGCACTCAAAATATCAGTTTAAGGATTGGCGAGAGTGAAAACAACTGCAGAAAGAGAAAAAAGGAACAAGTGCATTAATTATTTATATCATTAGGATATGAATGGAGGGAAGGAAGGGCAGTTTTATGATACAGTGCAAAAACAGTATGTGACACATGATACTGTGGTGTCTCAGTACAGCTGTACGATGATGCTTTATTTGAAAGACATGTAGGACTCAAGAAAAAATTATCC
Organism: Etia nguti; assembly: GCA_015106755.1. NCBI lineage: Eukaryota > Metazoa > Chordata > Actinopteri > Cichliformes > Cichlidae > Etia > Etia nguti. Next base: position 2,046 of record VUQG01027724.1, on the reverse strand, counting down.
TAAAAAGGCAAATAAAATGGTAAATGGCCTGTATTTGTATAGCGCTTTACTTAGTCCCTAAGGACCCCAAAGCGCTTTACACTACATTCAGTCATCCACCCATTCACACACACATTTACACACTGGTGATGGCAAGCTACATTGTAGCCACAGCTGCCCTGGGGCGCACTGACAGAGGGGAGGCTGCCGGACACTGGCGCCACCGGGCCCTCTGACCACCAATAGTAGAAATTATATTTATTTAGTGCACTTGTTTGTTAATATGTGTATTCTTCTTCTTATTAACTTCACCAGCAGTGCAGGTGGCTCACATCCACCAGGGTCTTCAAGGTCAAGTGCATGATATATTTGTCAAAAGTTGACAAAAAGCCTCAAAATTTAGAAACTGTGACTCTTACAAGTTTGGTGTGTATTGTGTATTAGACCTCTAACCCCTCCTTTCAAGGTCAACAGACTGATCTGAAGGCCAGGTGATAATAATCCTATACTGACAACATATAGGCATATAGGGAATGTGGCGATTCTTAATATCATCTTAGCTGGAACCTCTGCGCTCCTCTTCAAGGTCAAATAGGGTCAAACTTTGATAAAAGACTATGTCACATTTGACCTCTAATCCCACAGTGACATTTTTTCAAGTTCACCGCAAAATGTGTTTTTCAAGAAAGTGTCAGGGAAAAAGAATGAGCTGACTAGTTAGTAGAAATATACTGTAGTATAATATTAGATAATAAGCTGAAGTTATTCATGTCTAGTTATTTATAAATCAGTACAGAATATCCATTACCTGCTCCTCTTACATAATGTTTACGCAATCAAAGTAAACATCTGTCTTGCTTATCTGATTTGTACTGCACTACTTAAAGTACATTTAAAAAGAACAAAGAAAACAAATTAAATATATTCAAAATATAATCCTATTCCCGTAAAAGTAAATACTGAGAGCGAGTGAGCTGCCTCAGTGGAGTTTGTGCTCTCAGAGTGCTCCTTGTTATTTGTGATATTGTTAGGAGTGGGAACGGCAGTGCTCTCAGAGTTGTCACAATACTGCATGCAGCATGCGAAAAACCGGACAATCATCCACACTATATTACATATTACTAAAGAAGAAAAGATAAACCTAAAAGCCAAATACAAGGAAATATTTTTATTCTTCGCACTGTTTCATTAACATGTGTATTCTTCTTCTTCTTCTTCTTCTTCTTATTATTATTATTATTATTATTATTATTATTAATACTACACTTATTTTATTTATGTATTTGTTCTGTTTCAGTTTCTGTTTATTGTCTTTACACATATCCATTTTCCCTAATGGAGATGTTACAGTTTAATATTGTATGTCGAGGTCTTCTTAAACATTTGTGCAAATGTGGCTCTCCTTCTGTTTGCATGGGCTTCTGTAGTGGATCAGCTTTTAGTCGTGGCTTTTTTACCACAAAGTGCATGTGCGGAGACTGTTTCGCAGGAAAAACCTCAACAAAATATTCAGATAGTTTAAGTTTCATGATGTTACTGGAAGGTTTGTTTCATGGGAACATTGTTAAGATTGTGGTGTGTTATGGTTTTTAGTGACTCCATCGTGTGTTTATCCTATAAGTATCTCTGGCAGTGAAAAAAATCTGAACACATGCGTTCCCAGACTTGGCACAGGTTTCACTCAGTCCAAGTTTGGACTTTCTGTCTGTGGTATGTTTATCTTTTTGATGTGAGTTTGTTTGCATGCAGATCTTCAGTCGCAAAATCTAAATCTAAATCTAGGGTTACACTCAGTTTTCAGAGTTGCTCCATTTTTTTGTGTGTGTATGTGCTGATGGAGATCAGCTAACTATGTCACTGTCGCTCCTGAGATGCTTTAACCCGTTCGTCTACAGATGGTAACCTAGCAACAGGGGCACAAGCCGACAGGAGAGCAGTTATCCCAGACCTCTTTTTCTGCCTCTTCCTCCATCTTTCTTTCCGTTTCCTTATTTGACTTTGTCCTTTTGTGCCACTCTCCCCTCACATCTGTCACTTTGTCTCCGTCATCTGACATGTGTCCCTTTC
>VUQG01027720.1:5154-36149 GCA_015106755.1 Etia nguti | reverse complement strand
TGCATAATCATTTCAAGAGTGGCGTGATGGACATTTTTTAGTAGCAGCATTGAGACATGTTATTGCGGTTGGGTAAAAGCTGTGTTTGAGTCTATTTGTCCTTACACTGATTGCTCTGTACCGCCCACCCGAGGGCAACAGTTCAAACAGGGAGTGGCCAGGGTGTGAGGTATCTTTTATAATGTTTTGGGCTTTTTTAAGACAGCGGGTATTGTGTAGATCTTCCAGTGTGGGGAGAGGGCAGCCAGTGATCCTTTGGGCGGTGTTAATGACCCCTTGGAGTGCTTTCCTCTGAGCCACTGTGCAGCTAGTGTACCAGATGCATAGGCAATAGGTTAGAACACTCTCAATGGTGGCTCTGTAAAAGGACACCAGCAGTCTCTGTGTGATGTTATTCCTCCTGAGAATTCTCAGGAAGTACAGTCTCTGTTGGGCCTTTTTCAGCAGCTCGGAGGTTTTCGCACTCCAGGAAAGGTTCTCCTCTATGTTGACTCCCAGGAAGCAAAAGTTTGCCACCCTCTCCACACAGTCCCTGTTAATGATTAGTGGTGGGATCTCTGCCTTTTTCCTTCTAAAGGCTATTATGAGTTCTTTGGTCTTTGAAGTGTTGAGGAGGAGGTTATTGGCCTTACACCATGACAACAGCTGCTCCACCTCGTCTCTGTAAGCATACTCGTCACCCATCAGTGAGCATCAATGTAATCTAGACTTTGTTGTGATTGACGCAAATCCATTAGCTTCAAATCCCCAAGTTTCATACCAAGATGAATGCCTCTCTTAAATGTTTTTTTTTCTTTCTTTTTTTTCTGTGAAATACTGAATATGTGAGTATTTGGAGGTTGTAGACTGGGAAAAAAAAAATCTGAAGAGCAAAAAAATCTAATTAAATAAAAATCAGAATTAGAGAGAAGACTCGAAGAAGAAGTTGACTCCAGGAGGAGAAGCTATCCATTTATTACCAGGACAAACTGATAAAAAGGAACTACAAATAGACCAGCACAGAACTGATACACGCTGTCCTTTATCAGTGACCTACATCTTCAGCTTCAGTTTATTGACGTTGGTGGGCATTTGTTCATGCACAGCTCTCTTTAACTCCTGTTGCACTTTGATTGCAACAGATTTTCTTTTTCAGCCATTCTGTTGGAGAGTTGCTGCTGTGCTTGGGATCGCTGTCCAGCTGTCTGACAGATGGCCTCACATTTGACTGTAGAGTACTTCAATGTACAGAGGAGCTCATGGTTGACTTAATGACAGCAAAGTGTCATTAAGGGCTGCAAAACAAGCCCAAGTCATCACCCCTCCACCACCGTTCTTGACGGTTTTCTCCTTTCAGTGCATTACGTAGTGCTCTCCACCAAAGTAGAGATATCAAACATCTCCACTTTGGTCCTGTCTGTCCAAAGGACATTGTTCCAGAAGTCTTGTGGTTTATTTGGATGCAACTTTGCAAATTTAATTTAACATTCTAACTGAGGCCTGTAGAGTCTGAGGTGTCAGTTTCATTTATATGCTGCATTTCATTATAGTTCATCTCAGTGTGTTGAAAGTAGATACCCCCCCCACAAAAACCTGTATAGGTTTAAGATGAAAATAAAACCTAACACACACACACACACACACAGAGTTATTAACTGCAAGCCTGCGAGAACTTAAGGGTTCCGAGTCTGTTTTTGAATGTATGCACGGATTTGACTGACTTCAGGTCAACAGGACAAGATGTTCTGGGGAGCTAAAAGGTTCATGAACTGAGAAGGATTTCAAAGGTAATTCTGTATTCAACTGGGAACCCGTGAAGTGACTTCAATACTGGGGTAACTTGTTCACCTTTCTATGCACGTGTTAGGACTCCAGACAAGTTAAAGTCGTCCTACCGATGATTCCGGTAATCCTGCTAATAAAGAACTGCGCTAGTCGAACCTGCTCGATATGAACGCATGGATCAATTTCCTAGAGTTGGTTTGAGAATTTCTAACTTCAGATATATTAAGTTCCCGAATATGATTCCAAAAAGCTGTGATCACTGTCCAAAAACGATGCCATGGTTCCTGACCTGCTCACAGAGTTTCAGAGAAAGGGATGATGCATTAAGATGTAGCTCTTGGGTTTCTGTGCAGTTTCTTTGGGTACAGTATGGTCTGATCTGAGGTGAATTTACAAACTGTCAGAACATCTGCTTTTATAGAGTTCCTCACACTTCCTGTTGATTAGTTAGTCAAGTGCATTTGATTAGCGGCGCCTGGCTGCTACTTGCCCTCCTAACTCCTATGAAAGCAGTGAGGGTGTACTGAGACAGGATGCTCTTGATTACATTTTATAAATATGTGCACGTTGAGTTTGGGCTTCTTTTTTTTTTTTACTGCAGCAGTGGGATATGATGTGATGTGAGCCTGCTGACCTTTCTCTAATGCCCTGTGTTGTCTTTGTGGTGGGCAGATGAAGGGCTGCATCAAGGTGCTGAAAGAGCAACCGTCTAACAGTGTGGAGGGACTCCTGAACGCGCTGAGGTGAGTACGAATGTAGAAGAGTAGAAAGGAACAAATGTCCTTCAGGGGAGCGCTCTGACTTGAACGTGCTTCTTCTTCTTCAGATACACGACACGGCATCTACACGATGACAGCACCTCCAAACAAATCAGGGCCCTCCTGCAATGAAACAAAGAAAAGAAGAAAAAAAAAAGAAGCCAGAAAAGAAGATATAGATATATATTAAGAAAAGTGAAACACTGAGCAGCAGGTAAAGAATAGGTAGGATTAAAGAGGAAGCTATATTGGAAGATTTAAGGTCAGAACCAAATGAAAGTGTACGAAACAAAAAAAAGAAGAAAAAAAAAAGAGGGTTAATGTTCCAGAAGTAGTCTGACGAGTATTTTTGCACACACTTTGAAAACATCTCCTTCCCCAATGAAATCTGATCCCAAACTGGTTCCCATTGCTTGAACTGGAGTGGCTCTCCTTCAGCTGCACTGGTCTCCACCCACGGGTGAATTGTAAAGCAATGTGATGGATACACTCCGGAGATTTGCTTCTACCCGTTTCACTTTTCTTCGGGTGCAGCTGGAGGAAAGCAGGCAGGCGGAGACGGGGCGGTTCTGTTTTTGCCCTGATTTCTTCCTCATCATTCATCCTTTTTTTTTTTACTTCTCCTCATCATCAACAAAAATGTAAAAAAAATAAATAAAGATCCGCCCGTGTCGTGTGCCCCGATGCCGTTTATGTTCCTGCAAACAAAAACCATCTTGCCAGTTGTCTGGCTTTACTTGAACTACGTCCTTCACTCTCTCCATGGTGCTAATGTGGCTTATTGCAGCTTCTTATCTGATATTGTTTGGCTGTGATGTGGGACATGCAGTGATTTTGTCATCCTCTTCTTTAGTGCACTAACGTGTTAGGCACGATGGCGAGTGAGCCTTCAGCATCTCGGTGCATAAAAAAAGGGGGTCAAATCTGAGAACGCATTTTTGGGGAAACCGCAGCACACTCTTACTTCTTCACCCAGTGCCAAAGCTTATTCTGTTATTACATCGCACGTGAGTCAGGCTCGAGGGTTTAATGGCATTATTATATCACTCATCTTTCTTTTCTTTTTTTAAAAGAGGATTAAAAACAGCCGAGACACACGTGACAAACAATGACAAACAAGTGGAAAGGTGGTCCGATTTACACACATTTTAAGGGAGATCTGAGTGTTCCGGTGTAAATACGTGAAGCTTTTCACAGCGGGCATCTACACGTTCCCTGTGGGGGGAACAAAGAATACACAAAAAAAACAACCATCACGAACTCACACATAAAAAATCGAGTGCTTTCTTTTAGAGCGAGGTTTAAAAAGTCCATCAATAAGTGGGAAATAAAAATGATCCTAAAGGAGATTTAAAAGAAGTGCTGTACTTTGGATGTCTAGAGCCCTTAGTCTTATTTAATTTGATCTTATAATATATTTTCTATACAGGGGTATGTGCGCGAGCATATTCTGTATAAATACATAGATGGCATGTTGCAAAAGTTCTGACAGAAATGTGTAAATAAGGTGTTTTTATTCATTTTTAATCGTTCAGTGACGCTGAAATTGGGTATGTGTTGTCTCTCAGAATTACCATGCGTTTGGCTTGGACCATCGGACTTGCCGTAGTCATAGGTTTCAGAAATTCAGCTTCATTAATGGCGAATGAACCCAAGGGAGGGGAGGGACGCTAAGTGGGGAGGGGGCCGGGGCTGTCCATTTGCTTGTTATTTTGTATATTTTGTGCAACAATAAACTTGTCATTTATTACATTCAACAACGGTCGTCTTGTGTCTGTTCAGTCATGTGTAGGAGTAATGGGACATATCAGGTCCAGGTGACGGGGGTGTGATGTCAAAAATTGCAAGTGAAAATCAAATTTCTCTAAAACAGGGCTGTCAAACATAAGGCCCGGGGGCCCGAATCAGTTCGCCAAAGACTCCAATCTGACCCATTAAACAGAAGATTGGAAAATGTAAAGGAGGACGTAAATTTGAGACTTTTTTACTGTATTTTCAATTTTTATGTCTTTTCCACCTCCCCCTTGGCTATTCATACTGCATCACACCAAAGTAAATAAGTAAAAGATAAACAATGAAATGACAGAAAGTTCCTGTTTTTTCACCTCTTTAGAAATGTAGGATTTTTATCATGGCCTTGCAGCAAAAACAAATAAAAGAAAATGAGGACATTATGTCAATTAACAAAAAATGTCCAGTTTATAATTTAAGGACAGCCTGTATGATGAACTAACAGAACTTTTTCTGCCATTTTAAACATTTATTTCTTACAATTTAAGCCCAAAGCAGGATTTCTTTCGTATGTAGAAAAACTGAGATAGTTGCTGAAATTGCACTTCTTTTTTTATAATAAAATATCTCAGAGATTACATGTGTAGTTAGATTTCTTCACACTGACAGGAAGAGGAGTCCACTTAAGATCAAAGCGGCCTGTACCGTGCCCACATTGTAATATAAATGCAACGTCCCTGCTCTAAGATAAACTCTCAAACTAACATAGATGTAGTCTGAAAATATGCGGCTTCAAATTACAGAAAATATTTGACTGGAAAGAAATTAAATTGTAGTGTTTATTATAAAATTTGTAATGACTTTGAATATAAAGTCATAGAAGTGTTAGTTAAACCAAAGAAAACACTGGAAAGTAACTGAGTCCAATGAAAACACTGTTTAACTAATGATCAATGAAGACACGTAGTTACATGTGGGACTGTGTACTGTAAAGAAACAGTAGTTTCACAGTCTGTAATGTTGCGTAGGTTAAAGTGGTTTTGCAATAGTAGCCACAGTGGGAGGGCAGGTGAGTTTAATGCTGCAGGAATTGAGCTGTGACTGCAGGATGCAAACTGCAAATTTTCCAAAAGAATGTAAAACATATTTTTTTAAAAATTATAATTATAATTATTTGCCATCAATCCCCATAAATCTGTTAAAAAACTGTCAGACTCAGAGTCAAGCAACTACTCCTCCCAGTTGAAAGAAGTTGGGTGAGGTGGTTCAGGCATGTCCGACGCCGAGGAGGCCCTGGGCCACACCCGGGACACGCTGGAGGTTACATCTCTTGGCTGGCTTGGAAAAGCCTCGGTGCCTCCCTGGAAGAGCTGGAAGAGCAGAAACTGGATGGACTGATAAAGAACACAATCCACTGCATAAATAATATAAAAATGTTAAAACTGGGTTTAAACATTTTAAATAAACCAATAAAATTGTTATTTCATTACTAAAATAATCTACTGTTACAGGCTGCAAGAATACATATGGAAAAATCTAAAGTTTTAAACTTGAATGAAGAATTTCAAACAAAAATAAAATATAATTTACTCAATATGCTGAGCAAACCACGGTGCATCCCGAATTTGAAAAGAAAAAACAAGGCAAAGTAATGGAGGCTGAAATGTAACATTTAGACTCAATGCCCTTCAATTCATACATTTCAGCTATGAGCACAATTAGTCCAACGTAACACAGTGTCAACGAGGCAAAAAGGTAACTGATGTAATGTTGGATTATGCAAAATCTTCAATCTGGCACATAAATTCTTAGTATTTGCTTTAGCCACGGTCAGCTTGTCAGAAGGAGACACACCTGAGTCCTGAATTAATGATTTGCATTAAGTATTCATTAATGAACATTAGTGTGTTGTAGCATATCAGTCTCCCCACTGAGAGCTACTGCAGGATGTATTCCAGTCACTCATCACAAGGGGGCAGCAAAAGATCATTTTATGAAAGACTACAAACCAACTCAAACTTGTGCCCCTGCTCTGCTTTATCACATCAAAACTGCAGAGATGTAATTCACCTTAGCATAAGAGCCCTACTAACACTCACTTTGGCAGTCTGATCAATGAGGTTGGCTGTCAAACAATTAAACTTCAGGTATGGCGTGGCACCTGTTATTGAACTCTGAGGTCAAAATGATGAATAAACTGCAGGAACATTCAGCTGAGAGGTCACTCTGACTGAGCTGTGTAAGGTGAGATTGGTGGAGGGTGTTAAATAGGGCAGGAGATAGGAGAGCCTGTCAGAAGTTACATGGAAATGAGAGCAGCGGGCTGCAGACACTGAACCATGTTATGGGATCAAATTTAACAACAGCTTGAACAGAAAAGAAAGTGGCTGTAAGAAAATATTATAGGCTGTATATATCAAAGTGGGCTCATCAGCTCATCCCACTGCTTTGTGGTGTTATTGAAGCCTCGGTGTAAGTCGAGTGAGTTATAAGAAAAATTCCCCAAAGACCAAAAACCACGTTGTGTACTGAGCTGTAAACGTGATTATTTCATGGCTGAAGTTGAGCGTTTTATCACAAGAGTCTGCAGGGATTTACTCACTCATGGAGTCAGCCTCAAGTGGAAAGCTCTGGCAGCTGCTTATGGAAGCCCGTTTCCGCCACTAAAAAAAAAAACAAAAAAAAAACAAGTATCCACAACTCGAAATTTCGAGTTACGTTTCTCGAAATTTCGAGAAACATAACTTGAAATTTCGAGAAACATAACTCGAAAATTCGAGTTACTTTTCTCGAAATTTTGAGTTAGCTCTGCTAACAAGAAAGTTAGCTCTGCTAACAAGAAAGTGACTTTCTTGTTACCCGGAAGCATATGGCGCAGAGGAACGTGCACTCAAAACCGGATCGCAACAAATTGGCGCTTTCGCGAGTACGTTTGCTGGTAAATGGCCTGTATTTGTATAGCGCTTTTACTTAGTCCCTAAGGACCACAAAGCACTTTATCCTGACAGAGGCGAGGCTGCCGGACACTGGCGCCACCGGGCCCTCTGACCACCACCAGTAGGCAAACATGGGGTTAGTATCTTGCCCAAGGATATTTAGCATGCAGCCTGGGATCGAACCACCGACCTTCTGGTTAGTGGCTGACCTGCTCTGCCACCTGAGCTACAACCACCCCAAGACGCCATGTGATTCAGCTAATAACACAAATGATGAAATCCTTGTGAAGCCACGCTGAAAAAACTCAGCAATCTGTGCATTCATGACCGGATGTAATACCGGTAGCTTAGCTGTAGCATTTGTAGCTGAGGGCTTCAGCTTCCGGGTAACAAGGAAATGACATCATTCACGTAGATTACTGATTGGCAGCGCTAACTCGAAATTTTGAGTTATTAACTCTAAATTTTGAGAAAATAAGTCAAAATTTCAAGTTAATAAGTCGAATTTTCGAGAAAATAACTCGAAATTTCGAGTTATGGATCCTTTTTTTATTTTTAGTGGCGGAAACGGGCTTCCATAGCTGCTGCTTAAGAAATACAGACAAAACGATGGAAATGTGTCTCACGCTTAGCAATGCATTTCCCTGAGTAAATTCAGCAAATTCTAGGCAGAATTATTAAACATCAGATACAAAGTTTTCTTTGTTTATAAATGCTGTACCTTTCTGCGCTAATTTACGACAGAAATATCAAAACACAAAAATCAGGAACCAGGTGACCACATATACTGGTGGTTTTCAAAAGTAAACCCTTTGCTTCTTTCCCAGTGGAGGAAATACATTTCTGATACTCTGCTGAATTCACAAGTTTGCCCATTTACAAAGAGATGAACAGCCTCTCGTTTTTATGGATGTTTCATTTTCAATGGAGAGAAACAGAATATCAAACAAAAATCTATAAAAGTAAAAAAACAAAAAAACAAAACAAAACACATTACTGGGGAACATGTTGCTCTACTTCTACCCTGAAATCTACACCTGTGACCTCACAGTTTGAAGAGAAACGCTCCGTGTGTGTGTGTGTGTACTTGTATCCATGAGTCTGGCTTTGGCTTCGTGCCCTAACTGCCATGTAATAAATAAAGAACCAGTGTCTCAGTTTACTTCCCTAATGTCAAATGTATTCAAATTTAGAGGTTACTGAATCTTTCGCAGCTACTTAACGTCTTTCAACAGACCGTGCATATAACAACAATTTAAGAGAAAGTCACATCAGATACTTGAGTGAGCACCAAACTGTAGTTGTATGTTAATTAATTGCTGTTAATAGTCTGGGATACACTGGATTCATCCACAAATACATCTATGTTAACTCATTTTATAATAAAATAAATGATTAAAACATGAAAATAAATACTTTTTTTTTTTTTTTTGCTTATTTATTTAAACGATGTCTCCGTTTGACATAAACCAGCAGAGCTTACAGGGTCATCTCAGATATGGAAATGTCCTTGTCAGTTAGATTCTTTAAACAAAGTTATCTCAGATAACTCAAAAAGTTCCCCTGAAATGTTTTGCAAATTCCCCTATTTCTTTTTTGTTCTCGCTCTCTTCCCTTCTGCACAACGGCCCGGCCCCCAACAGATCAAGTATTAACCGTTAACTGCCCTCAAGGCGAGAGCAACTTATCAGCATAAATGAGCGCGATACACATTCAGCAGTGGTTTCCCTCCTCTGGGTTCACATGCCACCTTTCACTGAACTTGGACTCACACACACACACATGCCAGTAAGCATTTTTCCCGCCCACTCTGTCGTTCCCTCTCTAACCAGTTCTGGCATGGCTTACTTCATATCAGCAGACGGTCATTGTCCTCGCCGGCCACAATGTAAATCAGCCTGAGCGGCGTCGGAGTGGTTAGCAACTGCTCTGTTGTACAAATGTGCTGACCAACTGTGCTGAGCAACAGTTCTCTCTGCTCTTTAACAAGCCCGTACATGCCTGAATGTGCGAGCGCGACATGAGGACAACCGTTCTGTGGCAACTTAACATAAAAGATTCAGCGCTAATTTAATGCATTCATACTTCAAATTTGCAGCTTTTAGTGAAGCAGAACAAATGTATTTAACACAATGTTTGCCCTGCACATGCAGCCTATAATCACACAATATCCTTTTGAAGAGGAGGTTAAAACTTATACTACTAATGAATCTTATACGTGCCCTTCTGTCTGAAACAACCTGTTTAAGTGCTCTCCCATCTCTCCTCAAGCCAGCTTTGTAAAAAACGCTTAGTAAAAGTAGAAAAGCATTACTTGACACCTGTCTGTTTACTTTGTTCTGATTGGCTGCCCCTTGTAAATACAAAGTAGGAGGGGCTATGTACCTAAAATGACCATATTTGGGATATCCACTCTCACTGACATCATACAAAACCAACACTTGAAAAAAACTAAATGAAGTGATTAAAGCAGTCTGCTTTTGGTGGATTACATTTACATTCACTGACATCATTATTTGGACTGAACAATTGCACCAATTTACCAAATATAAGACCTAAATAAAAAAAAGTTTAATAGCCTCTTTAAAGAAAACAGAGCTGTGACAGAGCTCTCTGCTGTGCATGTGCTCTGCTGTGAGCAGAGCTGCAGTATCGCCATCATCTGGTCTGTATAGACACAAATGAGTGTCTATAGCTAACGATGCTCACCTGATAAAAAGACACTTGAGCACAGAGTATGAAACCACATGAAAATCTTATATTGCAGAAGAGACAACCCAACAGTGTTTCAAAATGACCGAGATGTCATTTCGAATCAGCGACAGGGTAACGGGCTGTCGAGGATCGGTGATGCACAAAGAGGGGCAAAGGCTGGCACCGGTGGTATGATCCAACATTTTCAACTGTAGCTGAAATTTAAAAAAAGAAATTTATGCTGGTTCTGATAGAAAGATGTCAGAATACACAGAGCTTCACGTTTTTTTGCATATGGGGCTGCATAGCTGTCAGCAGTCAGGGTGCCCATTATGACCACTGTTGAAATGGTTGAAAGCACCAACAATGGGCACGTGAGCATCAGAACTGGACCATGGAGCAAAGGAAGAAGTCGGGGATTAAGGACTCTTTAGAGAACTCTATGGGCAAAACACCCCACGGCTCCTTTGATCTATGACCCTTGTAAACACTGACCCGATGACTTTATGATGTAAAAAAAAAAAAGCTAGATTTAAGTTCCAGTGATTTGAATCGAGCTAGGAAGATCATTTTGCAAATTATGTCTCTCATTACAGTTAGTAGAGATATTAGAATATCTGCTTATTGATACAGGTTATAATGCAGAAACTGATATTTCAATATACTGAAACATAATATTTTGGAGTTGTGAAGTATGTGCGTCTTGTGCTTAATATGTTTAACGGCTTCATATAATAAGGCCCTTTGATAGGAACTGCATGAAGAGGCGTGTGAAGGAGTGCACGTGTGTGTGTGTGTACAACAGCTGCTATTGGCATACGTGCCATCTAATGTTACACTGGGTTTTATAACACACTTACATAAAAGAGCCATGTGCTGTTACACACACGCACACACACCGACATACAAAAGTACAGTTTTACAACACTTGTAAATCAATACTCGAGCTCCAACTCTTTAACTTACAATTACTGCAGGTTTAAAACTTTATATATTATTATTTGTATTTTAAATTTGCACCAATTTCAGATCAACAGCAACATGTTTATCTTTGTGGCCATGAGTGAATATGATCTCACCACTCTGACCACTTTACTGGTAAATCCAAAAGCGTGGCGATGCCAATAAAATCAAAATAAAAGCCTTCACAAAAGGATTCACATGGGAGTAAGTTGAGTAAATTAAGTCGTATTTAAAAATGAACATAGAACATAAATCTTTAAATAAAGTTGCAAAATCAGAGATTAGACTTTCCAAACTCTATCATCAACAAGCTTTAGGTGATGCTCGTTTTCAGAAGGGAGAACAATTGGCCTTGAATCCCCAAAAGCTTCGACTGCACTGTGTGTCTGCTCATTGATGGTCAAGCTGTGCACGGTTACAGTTATGCACAACACTGATACACAATTAATGCTATCCTTATATTCTCCTAACGAACAACCAGGAAAGTCCACAAAGTCCAATAAAGGGGGAAAGTTGAGTAAATATAAAGCCAGGCAATACTCCAGCACAGAGACCTTTGATCACAATGGGTTAAATAACTTGTTGTATAGTATTCAAACTAAAAGTAAAGACTGTTCATTTAAGATGGCATGTGCACCCCTATGCTGTCACAGAGTCCTGCTGAGCAGAGTAAGGACGATTTAATGCACTGCGCTGCGCCGACCTCCACCCTGGCAGTGAAAGCGTTAAGCTCTGCATTAGGGGAGGCTCCCAGCTCTGCCCACCTCACGTCTATTTGCATATCGGGCGGGAAGCGGTGAGTCTTTGTTGCTGCTGAGCGCAGCCAAAACCCCTCCCACAAAACACCGCACTGGCGGGAAAAAGCCGGCTACAGCGCTTAACTCACTGACAATGACAATGCGCACACAAACACACACACACCCTTTGTCTCACACTCTGTACACTGCAGAGAGTACATTGCTCCCAGTGCACACATAAGTCCAATGAAAATAAGCACACAAACACGCATGCTTACACATAACAGATAGTTAGGCTGCTGTTAGTGTTTTATGAGCCAGCACACCCATTTCCTGCCTAAGAGCAAAGGTGAAAAACAAGTGGACAGACACACAAAAGAGAGGAAAGATGGACAGCAGTGTAGAGAAGAGTGAGACACACACACACACACACACACCCAAGAAGTGTAAGGACTGAGACATTTATGAGTCCAGCCAGACACAATACATCAAGTGCAAACAGCTTTATCTAAAATAAGAGCACCATGCATATAATATGTAACAATAGAAAATGGGCAAGCACTGCCCTGGGGAAAAAAAAAGAAAAGAGTTCACTGGGTTGCTGGAAAAACAGGAAGGCATGTCATGCTCTGGATTGGGGAGGGTAGAAGAAAAAGGAGAAGGAAAAAAGTACAGAGCAGCCCCCGCGTTACATAACCAGGCAGGAAATATGCAGCATAGGGAGAGAGAGAGAGAGAGAGAGGACAGACAGAGAGACTATAGGGAGCCATGCATAAGCTGCACCTATGACACTTTCCTTAAAGGCTTTTCACATCTTATCACATCTCCTCCTCTCCCTTTCCTTCAGTCGCTCTTTCGTGTACGGCGACCACTACAGGAACCAGACAGTGTGACACAGAGACGGAGAGAGAGGGGCGAGAGAGAGCTGCATGAACTCAGTGAACCTAGTTCCTCCCTATAGATACACACACACACACACACACACACACACACACACACACACACACACAAATATAAATAAATGATGGTCTGCACTTGCCTCTGGATGCATACATCACATTGAAATGTTATAAAACAGCATCTCAGGATTAGGCTGCAACAACACTCATCCCTCACTGAGTAGCTCTGGCCATCTGTGTGCAATCCATATTGCATACAGGTGCAAACGCACAATTATTACACCTATACTGCAGGAGCTACAAACACATGTAATCGCCTCAGAGGTAAGAAGTGACTGCCTTGCATTTTTTTGTGGTACTTGTAATATAAAACAAGAAAAACACCTTACATACGTGCACGCACGCACACACAGAACAACACAATCCGCTTTTATCTTATCAAGTCACGCCTTGCAGTGTTGTGTTTCTCACAGATTTGTGAAACTCCCTTTGTCCTCATCCTTACATACATGGAAACAGTGTGGCCCCAGCTCGCAAGCAGGGATCCACAAACACGCACACATTGATCTTTATAGAGAAAAAAAGATGTCAAAGGCTACAAATGTGAGCTCCTAGTATCTTCTCTGCTCGCACACTGAGTGGCTCACTGCCTGATAGTTGACCTTTTGCTGGTTTTAACCATCTGCGCCTATAGTGTCAACAAAAAAGATACACATTCTCAGACGAGTCCTTCACACGCCACAAATCGAGATTAAAAGGCCGTGTGGTGTCTATTATTTTGCCCCCTGGCAAAGACTCGGCCTTCTCTGGTATCTCCAAGAATTCTCAGCACAAGCAGAACTGATATTTCTCGTCATTTCAACAGTGACTTCAGCTACCACCACGGGCTGTATCTGATTAGCTGCTTGCATGTCTATCTGCCTGTGTAGATACGTGCAAGCATTTTTTTTCGTCTCGCCAGAGCCAGATGGCAGAGAATGTTTAGTCAAACGGGATTAGAGATTAGGATTAGGCGGACTTCAAATTACCTAGATGCACAGTCACTGGGTGACACACTACTACAAGCAGAGCTCTGAGAAGCCCACAAAGCTCAAATACAGACGTCCATTGAGCTCAATTAGAGGACAAACTAGGAAAATTAATGAGGAAAATGATTTTAAAAAAATAAAGGTCTGACTGGTTCAAAAGGCAGCATCACAGTTACTTTACAAGAAGTCATCAAAGGAAAATTTACTAATTTTCTTTTATTAATAAGTTCCATGAGAATAGTCACATAGCTGTCTTTATGGTATGCTAAAGAAACGGCTACTGCCTGGAGCTAATCTTAGCGTAAAGACTGAAAACAGGCTGCTTCTGTTCATAGGTGAAAATCTGAAAAGCACCAACAAAAAGTGCTGCAGGTATGAGCTGGGAAACCAATCTAACTCCAGTTGACCCACTGTTGGTCCTAAGCACTGGTAACTTTATTTTTCTTTTAGAGCAAAGCTTTTAGCTAAGATACCTTATTAGCCTATTGCCCAATTTCACCTGGCAACAGCCAGCGACCCCTCTCAAACCAGTTGGAGAATACTCATTTTTACCTTGTGACCGGAGGTTTCCAGGGGGTCGTGACTAGTCTCTAGGCCTGTGCAACTGAGGCCTTGATGTTAGCAGTTCAGCTACCACCATGTTGGTTTTGTTGAGCTATATTTCGACGTGAGGACCAGTGCTAAGTTATCGGCTAATGCTAGCAAGCTTGATTAACATCTGCATCCATAAAGTACAGCAAAGCACAGACACCTTCTCATTACTGCTAACAGCCTAATGAAGTACTATATTTTCAGTCATCAAATCTGAAGCAGAATCTTTCTACCTGTAGCGCTGAAAAGTCAGATTATTTGTCAGATAATTCCAGTAATAATGCTCTAAAAGGCACAAGCAGCAAAAACACGGTTGAGAAGTCCAGTTCAATGACTCCAATTAGTGGAGAGAGGCCTTGAAGAAAGCCAAATATTGCAGTTAAAGTTTCCTAGCCTTGTCTTTTACTCACTTCTTTAAATTGTCAGGAGCCTCCTTTCAGTGTCATAAAAGTACAGATTGAGTGCACCTTAATCGAAGACTTTGGTTGGTTTAGAAACTGAAATTAACAGTACCTTAGTGGTTAAAATGCACTCACTGCTTGGGAAAAAGAAAATAGAGCAACAAAATGTTTTCATGGGTATTATTCGAGGTGGCCAATTGGGGGTGTTTATGAACAACTAACATGGAAACATACTTGGCCTCCACCTCTGGTAAACTGTTTAGAATCTCTTTCTGTTGAGCTGTCAGGCAGGCTAATATCAGGACTCATGTTCTGGAGTCCTGCTCTGGAGCGTCAGGGTACCAATGCGTGAGGTTGTGTGAAGTCTGGTTTATACCGTTGATTTACAGCCCACGCAGGAGGCAGTACATGCAGTACCAAAGGCCAAGGCCACGAGGCGAACAGGCCAGACCAATGGACATCTTTAGCCTACCGCATGTACACTTCCCCTATACTGGGCCTCATGTATGGGGTGGTATGTGCTCTGAGCATTTACAAATACTGACTGGCTATGGGGAGGACTGGACAGAGAGAGGGAGAGGCAGAAAAGTGCTGAAACTGGGAGAATCATTGTATGGCTCGCTAACTGATGCAGCTATACATGCAAACACAAACAAATGCACACTGGGTAGATTTAGAAGAGGGGAGGCAGCTACAGCTGCAGTACATCCCCCCAAGCCAGTTTCAAAGCTTGTATTCATTCATTGTGTGCATCGGTGACACGTTGCTTCAGTGTGCACATCGCTAATTAGCCTTGTGACTGTGGATACTGGCATTCCACTCAAGGTGCTTTATGTCACCGAAATGCACAAGCTTGGCTCTTAAATGTGAGGTGATTCAGCGGTGCTTGGAGGTGCCAAGGCAGACTCGCTGAGCCACTCAAGATAACCACACACCACGTGTACAATTACTAAAGAAAATGCGAGGCATTTAACAGCACGTTGGATGACTGACAGTAACGCTTTTTCCTCATTCAAAGATCCCTCTCGTTGTTTTTTTTTTGTAATTCAGAGATCACCAAGATGAAAAAAAGTGCTGCAGTGAAAAAAATAGAGCCGTAGCTGATTTGAAATGGACAACAGAAGGAAAGAAAAACAAACCATCCAAACAGAGGAGTGGTTATAAAAACCAGACACGAGGCGTACAGTGACCTTTGCTATCACTGTGACTCCCGTACTGTATGGTAATACCCCAGTAAGCTTCAGGCCTGACCCAGTTTGGAAAGAGAGAATGTGGGACACAACTCACGCAGACAGACACACACTTCCAGCTATTATGCTGCTGGAAATATTTTTAGCCATGTGGATGAGGTCAACTTCTGGGAGCCTGTGAACTAAACTCTGCTGAAGAGTAATTCCTAAGATTATAAGACCGCAACTGAAAACTTAAAAGACAGAGAGCGTTAACGCAGGAGCAAGGTGAGGAGAGGGAAAAGCACCGCCAAAGAAAGCCTCTGGAGCGATGCCAGGTATTGTGGCTTTACAGCGGGGGAAGACACGCCTCGGGTTGAAAGGTTGTACGGCACGCTGCCGGATAAACAAAGACCTGCAATCACCGCTGTGAAAACACACTCCTCTCACAGCCTGACCTGCTGGTGGTTTACACCACCGTCAGGGCTGAAATGAGCTCGGCTGGGCTCCACTCAAGAGATAAACCACGCCAATCAGGTGACTAGTCATTACTGAACAAAAGAGCAGAAATAACATATTTCATGAGTGTACAACGAGGTGGCAGCCGGCAAACAAAGGACCGAGCTCAGTGCTGTGTCAGCAGGCCAATGAGAGCTCAATGAGACCAAGGTTAAACTGCTGCTGTCGCATCAAGAGACCCCTGAAATCCAATTTTGTGCTTTCTACTTCTCGCTCGAGTGACATAAAAGCACCTTCACTTGGATAAATATAATTTAGACTTCCTAGGATTATGAAAACAACATAATTGGGATCCAAATGCTTCTTTCCTAAAAGCCCAAACTTGAGCCAAGATGACAGAAAGAGGGCGTCCGGTCACCTAAAAATTTATCATCAGGTAAACCTGCGGAAGGACTCATTATGTCATTGAGGGTCTCTCACCTGACCACTTGGGGTGATGTGATGTGTTGGTTGGCTGTCCATCAGTGTCTCTGCATGGCTGCAGTCTCCTAAAAGGCCAGAGTCTGCTGCGGACTGGCCCTGTCTTTCACGGTGGGTGGAGGCTGGAGGTCCACAGCTGTCTTTATGGCAACGCTATACCGTTAACTCCGTGTCCCCCCCTGATTTTTCCCCCAAATATTTGATCCTTTTTCTCCCCCTAAAGGTGTATGTAATCAGTTCTGCCTGTCTGTTAACAGTCTAGCATCCACAGTTTTCAAGATATCAAATTTGTGTGATTGTAGACGCCAATAACAGCTCGAGCTGTTCAGTAAATCAGCAAAAACTTTATTTTACCCACAATTTATTTTTTAATGGATCGTTTACCATCTTCACAACAACATACTAGGCCTCAGCGGACAACAGTATCTATGTTGGCTAAGCGTTTGACCTTGACCTTCATTGTTATTGCGCGCTCTGAGTGCTCGTTTCATTTGAATTCTCTATAGTTTTGGGAAACTCCAGAAAGAGAGACCATTTTTTTCAGTTTAATAAAAATATGTTTAATAATAAAAGATTTTTATGTCACAAGATTTAAGGTTCAGAGCATGAGCTGAGAAAACTTTGGGAGTTTATTTCAAATAAAGGTGACCGGGCCTAATACTAACAGTCTGTCCTGAAGCCTGAAATGCTGACAAACTAGAGAGTCCATAGCAGCGGTATATACGGCACAGTCTTAAAAAATAGAAAAATAAACCTCTCTATTAAAATTTACATTACATTTTCAGGCAGTGATAAAAAATAAATTACGATTTGTTTTTTTATTCTTTGCCTGCACACGCCATAAATCATGTACTTTACTCACTTCGGTCTGTGTTGCTACTGGAAAAAAAAAAGAAAAAAAAATGTTGCAAGAACCTGAAGCTCGAGGGCATCAGCATCTATGAAGGAGGGTTTTTGTTGCAGATTTTTAATGTGTTGGAATTCAGGAATAAATAATTTAATCAATCCTATGGAAACCAGGAATTAATCATATAAGGGTTGGATGGAGACCTGAGTGAAGATGGATGTGGATCAGAGTCAGTTTGGGCTTTTTAAAGAGTCACTGGTACTTCCTCGTGTGTTGTCCCAGAGGAGTCCTGAGAGGTCTGATCACCGCTGCCCAGAGCAACAGTATTACAAGAGTCTTTTGAAAGAGTCTCTCCTGCAGAGTCGGAAGGTGCGCTGGTCCTCTGTGACTGGTCACAGGATGGATCGGACTTCCTCTTCTTCCTCACATGATAGTGATGCTTCTTAGATTTCAGGTGAGCTGAAGGTACAGAGGATAAAAGACACTCCTTGGATATATTTAGCAAGAGAGAGAGAAAGAGAGTGCACGGTTTGATCTCAGTGATACTTGAAGAAGATCACAAGACTTGGTGCAACAGGGCTCAGAGGTGATCAGGTTAGCATGTAGAGAAAAGAAATCTGTTTTTGGCACTGGGCATGAATCTCCACAGGAATCTTAAAGCGCTGCTAAACAGTCAAATACATAACATGTTACAACCTCTTGAGTACATCTCAGTTTGCTTGTCCTCGGTGCTTTGATGAACATGTTTTAGTATCGTTAGCAAACGTCTATATTCATGTCAGCTTTTTTTTTTCCACATGCTTATGCCTCACCTGTCCACTCCAGGTCACCGATGATCACTTTGTCACACAGGTCACACGTGTGGTGGCTCCGCTTGTTTCTCTGCTCCGCCCCCTGCACTCTGACTGGTGCAATAGCTGGCTCCTCATGCTGAAAAGTGGAGCGAAAAAAGTCTGGTTGTTTTAGGTTTTAAATCTGAAAAATGTATTTTATGACGTGCTAAAACGAACTTTTTAGGGGGAAAAAAGGGAACGGAAGCAGAACATGGGATAGGCAGCAGAGTGAAGCATGATTTATGGTCCCATAAATGTGCCCGTTTGTGTGATCCTCCGAGGTCCTGGAAGTGGGAGACGTATGAGTCTACGGAATGCTGAATGGTTGACAAGTGGAGTTCACCGGGAACGGGTGAACCGTGGAAAAAGCTCAAATATTCTTAAAAAACACAGACGGTGACTGCAGTGCACACTTTTCATTGTTTTTAACACTTGTGTCGCGTCAGCTCTTTGTAAAGTTAGAACTTTGTTCTTCTCCACGGCTGGCAGACGGACCAACAACGCACGATCTGATATCCTCGTGTCGGCGTTGTTCTTACATCATCACAGCACGGTTGGTCCAGGATCAACACCGCAACCGACCAATCTGGTCTGGGCTTTAAGTTAGCATTAACCAAGCAGTTTTCTAATGCTAAATATCACAAGCAAACCAATACAAGTAACCTAAAATTGACTAACGGTAATCCTGTGTTCCAGAAGACAGTTTTATACAAACAAAGGCCTTTTTTTTCCCTTTTTCAACCAAAGCCCAAGCTATAACTTCACAACAATGTCATTGGTTAGTTGCAATGTTGATCCTGGACCAGCATTATTATAATAATGCAGGAACAACACCAACACGGTGATATTAGACGCACCGACCAACCTCGAGTGGCCCACAGACCGGGTGTAACAGATACTGGGGTCCCTGCCTCCATGTGGTAAAAGAGCTCTCGGGCCCTGTCCCCGGACTGCCAGTGGACAGTGAATGCACCACCTCGGCTCGACCATAAATTCCGGTTAAGCAAGGAAACAGAAAATGATAGAACAAAGGAAAAGGGAGAGCTTGAGAATAAATGAATGAGAGACAAGGATGAAGACAGGAAATAGAAATACTGGCAGCCGACTGTGGTACCCCTTAGCCTCCTAGCAGACACACCTATGGAATCAATTTCAAAATCCTACGTCGTGTTTTCTCAAGTCATCTCATTCGCAAGAAATTTTAAAAAAAAGACTTGACCTCTGACTTTGACATCGGGGTCACTGAGATTCTTTTTTAGTAGATTCATCCATGATGTCAATTTTAAAATTCTATGTTGCCTCGTTCTCGAATTGTTTTATTCACAAACTCAGGTGTCCACACCACTCACCTGGCGGCGTGACGACAACACGCCATCGCCCTTTTACAACTGAAGGGCAAAAAAGAATCGGGAAATCGCAGAGAGGAGCGAAAGTGGCAAGGAAAAATGAATATGATGGAAAATGGTTGGACTGACTGAAAACAAGAAAAATTTAGAAAAATGGGACAAAAAAAAAAGCCCAAATAAGGCAAATCCAAGAAGGGTACATCCTCAAAAGGAGGAATAAATAAGAGCAAACAAGGAGAGGAACACACTAATGGCAAAAGGATGAAAGGAAGGAAATGTAAAACCACAAAGTACGCAATGAAAAGATACAGAATGATAAAGAGTAGCGAAAGGAACTGAAGTAAAAGAGAAAGATCCCACAGCACCAGATGAAAGCAGCCAACAGGAAGCTGCCACTTTAGACTGCCGAGGCCCCACCTTACTGAGGCTGTCCAGTATCTGCAGTGCAGGGTCCAGCACCGTCTCCTCCCACCGTGACACGTCCGTCGCATCCAGGGCATACACTGCAGGGATGTTGTCCCCTGGTCCTGTACACACATACACACAGAAAGGTCAAAAACACACACTTATGCATTTGACCAGGACAACGAAGACTTTATTAGATATTGGATACAGTGTTTCCAACTATTTATTTTTAATAAACAGGTGGAGGGGAATAAAAGCCTTGAAAACAACTTTCAGACCTCTGACAGTGCTCATTGTACACAAATAAATAAATAACTAAATAAATAAATAAATAAAACAGTGAAGCTCCTGAGGGTTTGTCTGCAAACTGCAACGGCTGAGACAGGCCAGTTCACACTGGGTAACGCACAGGAGCGGCAATGTGCTGGAGCCGCACCCTGAAGCTCCATCAACCTGCTGACTCACACTGGCTCGATAATGTCTCTCCCCTCCTTCCTCCCACCCTCGTGTCTTGTGCGCCGTCTCTCTTTCTCTCCCGCCATCAGTCTCGCTTCAGCTTTCACTCACCGTCTCTCCCTCGAACTCTTCCACCCCCGTGTTTCTATTTTGCATCAGTCAGCAGTCTCCGGGCCAGGCCTCGGGAACGCAACGGCAGCACCAGACCTTGCCCCGCTCATCTCTCTGTCTATCCCAGCGCGCGTCTGCATCCAGAGCCACTGCCCTTCAAGGCGTACCGTGGAAATTTAGATCGGTACAACTTGCAGAGAGTGACTTCTAACAGATGCAACTTTTTTATGATTGAACTTAGCCAAACACATGAGCAAGAAAACAGGAAAAAAAGAAGCTCAGCCCCATTTTTTGTCTCTTTTGTGTCAGTGCACACTACGACTCTGTCACACAGGTTGTCTTCACTTTCTCCTTTTATTGTACTGAAGAGTTTTTCCTCCAGATGGTTAGAAAATACAAACAGACAGGCTTTTAAATGACACTCAAAGCTAGCTAGATGGTTATCTTTTAAAGGAATCAAGGTTACCACTGCGGTCTGAATGCAAGCGAGCTAAAGCACGAGAGAGGCGCAAACTCTGATGCTGTACTCAGACACGACGCAGCTAAAAGAAACCAACCCGACTCCAGACGTGCCAGCAGCATGACTGAACAGAAGTGCACGTGCAGATGCAGCAGAACCTTATTTCAAACCTTCTTCATGCTAAAAACTGGAGCGTACATTACCCACAATACAACTCGACAGCTTACGGCCCGGGGATTTGGTTGTGCTTTTGCGCGTTCATGTTCGGTTAGGTTGGCTAAATGGGCGAAACGAATTTCCGGCTGGGAAAATTTGCGACAACGCCCGGAACGACAAGTCGGAAAACTTGAGAACATTTTTGGCCATAAGTTGCCAAGCTTACAGAAAAACACGGTGGATGACGGTAAATGTTAATGAATGGGTCAAATGTACAATACTGTGCAAAATCGTCCCATTAAAAAAAAAAAAAATCTGCTTCCAAGGAGCCAGACATTCGCATAATTGTTTAAAGTGGTTTCGTGGAAATGGTTCTCCAGGCTTTCTGGAGCTCTTTCAACACTTCTTTGGACAATGTCTGCTTTTCACCTCAACCACTGGGAACCTCTGATTTGGCCTCATATACTATATTTCCCTGCATGTTTGCAGGTCACAGTCACTGCACCCATTTCCCTTTTTTCTAGCAAAATACAACAACAAACACATTTCACACTTCTGCATGCAATGTATATAATTTTAATATTGAATGCAATTTAAAAAAAATAAACTATTGACACCTTAAACACAAAGAAATATACTATATAACACATCATCTTTGTAGCCACTCCATTATGTTCCCATATTCTGAGTTAAAACCAAAAGAACACAGGTTAGAAAATCTCATTCTAAACAAGGCAAACTGAACAATCTGAGGAACGCGTGAATCTGGGGTTGTTCTGGATTTCTAACTTCAGCAACTCAAAGGAGATTTAAATCTGGCACCGTCTGATTAGAATATATGTGCGTTAAGCTCTCACTCTCAGGTAAACGAATCCCATTAACCTATAAAGCGCTGTTTGCCAACTCAATTATGTCTTAATCCTTTCTACACAAAGTCAACTGTGGATTTGAGGGCAGCAGACATCCTATAGACTGAACTCCACTGGGAGCCGTCTGGGCCTCCATTATCACAGAGAGACACAGAGTCCTGACTGTATGACTGTATAACTAACAGTGTTGACTTTGTCAGAGGACTGACTGTGGCTGTGTGGGAACAATGAGTCCCCACACAGCCACACCCGGCAGCTCTACACTTACATTTCAGTCTTGGTACAAACTGCAGTTCAACTGCCACTGGGTGAAATTTGCATATTGTAGGTTTAATCTGCAGTCAGCCATTTAAACACGTGACATATTTTATTCTTTCATGCCGAGACCAGCTGTGCTTAAATTAATCTGACACAAGGTTCAAATGCAAAAACAAACAAAAGGCTCCTTAATAGCAGAATCTCACCCTGCACCTGCATCATTTGGCTTCACAGCATGTGTTTTTTCCTTTCCTCACCACTTATCCTCAAAACTTTGTCCTCAACTCAGTCGGGCTTGTCTGTGTGTTGTCAAACAGCAGTTACTGTTAATCAAAGCCTCTGATTTCATTTGCATGGTTCCTGCGTGTGTGTGCTTTTTTGTGAGTCTGGAGGTAAGTCTTTTGTATTGGCGGCACAATAACAGGCAGGTGGCGGCGGCAGCGGCAAGTGTCACCTGGCGTACCTGCACCAGATGCAGAGTTGGCGATCTCGCCTTGAGGTTCTCTAATATTTACTTCACCTCAGCAGTGGGCATTCTGTGCCCTCCTGTTGACACTATCTGTTTCCTTACTTTGTGTTTTTATCTCTCTCAGCACCCTCCTACAATTCCCTTCTGCAGTCGCTAACCTCCCCCCTGGGCAGACTGGAGCGGTGGTAAATAAAAGGGGAGATATTGTACGGCGGGTTGCCAGATGGTCCACAACGATTCTCGTTTGGGATCTGGTGAAATTTAACCCTGCTAATCCGCAACATCTCGAATGAGAGTTGATAAGAAATGCCGAAGGGACAAAGGACGGGGTGGTCGGCGTGGGCGCGCGCACGCACACTCAGAGAAAACACAAAGCGTGAGCGCTGCCTTTCAAGTGCACAGGGGAGATGGCCTTGCCAACAATAAGGAGCAGAATCTGTCGCTGGGCAGCTGCCTGCCAGCGCCGAGTGTGTGCGCGCGTGTTGAAACAGTCGTCCACCTGTTGCAACAAGCGGGCGAGAAGTCATTTGCTGTGTTATCCTTGTGTTTGCTGAGTGAGGATGTGCGGCTGTGTGTGCTTTGCTATAAAAGCTCCGCTACCAGCCTCCACGTGATGTCCTCTGGCCCAGCTGTGCTTCTTTGGCTGCCATCCACACTGGAACACCGCAGCTGCCGCTATTGACTCAACAGCCTCCTTCCCCTTTCCTACAGTTCCTCTTCCACTTCTCGTCTCACTCACCTCCGTCGTTTAACTGTTGTTTGTGATCGAATTTCTGAAGCAGGTTGAGTACTGCTAGTTAAAGTTTCCTTTGGGAGGTAAGGATCTGTAAAAAGTGGACTTTATTTCTGGGGATTTTTTGTGGAATGAGGGAACCTAAAATCTAAGCTCTCTATACATTAAGCTGCATCCTCACACAGGAAGCAATTCACAGTGACATGATAACCTCGGATCACAGAAAGTAGGAGCAGAAAATAATCTATCAGTGATGAGAAGCGAGCAGACTGTGAGAAAAACTTCTCTCAACCTCAAGGTGAGCAGTTGAAACAGCTACCAATGAGAGCGCAGGATACTGGTGATTAATACAGCTTATACTCTTAAAGAGATAAACAGTCTCTAAAGAAGTATTAGGTCCCCAAACTTCTGGCTACCACAGACTGACTATAATCATATCGATCAATCAGTTACAGATGATCATGAGAAACGTGGTGGATCAGCCCAACACTACACGGGAGAAGCTTGTTAAGGATCTGCAGGCAGTTGGGACCACAGTCACCAAGAACACCAAATACTAAGTCATGTTTTGCTCGGGGATTTTTTTCACTCAACTTTTACATAATGTGCTTTTTTCTGGATTTTTGGTTAATATTCTGGCTGTAACTACCATAAGAATTAATGACTGAAGCACAATGAACACGTCACGTCGACACACAAAGCTGAAACCGATCATCAAAGTACGCCGACTCAATCAGGCCGTTCACCAACACTGGACACACCTGAGAGTCAAAGTGCAAAGTACAGTAGTGTGTTGCAGAGAGGAGAGGAGAAGTGTGGCAAGCAAATCTCTAAATGAAGTAAGAACTCCCCAAAAGTTCTTGGTACGTCGCTCAACAGCGAACAGCAGCCTCACACTCCATAGAAATTAACGTGTGCGAGAGAAGCGTCCGCATTAAAAGAAAAGTGTAGCGGAAGTCGATTTGCTTCAATTAGCTGTGAAGTGTGAAGATAAGCTAAGAGTGCAGGTTAGCAGTTTCTGGACTTTGTATAAACAAGAGATCAACTTCTCATAAGTGGAAAAAACAACAAGTGGCACCACTTGTTTAAAGAGGACTTTAGCATCCTTCACATACTTATATATATTTTTTTTAATGGGCAAACTATTTGGGTTTACTGCTCTCATAATGCATAGACCAGGGGTGGGAAACTCCGGGCCTCAAGGGTTGGTGTCCTGCAGGTTTTAGATCTCACCCTGGGTCAGCACACCTGAATCAAATGATCAGCCTCTGGAGAACTTCAAGACATCTTGAGGAGGTAATTTAGCCATTTAAATCAGCTGTGTTGGATTAAGGACACATCTAAAACCTGCAGGACACCGGACCTCGAGGCCTGGAGTTGGACACCCCTGGCATAGACAGTGAACTGCCCAGATAGTCCCATTTTTTGAGCCTCGAAACTGTGTATAAAAATGGACGGAATTCATAAACTGTTAAACATTTAACTTCCATTAAACCCCATAAAGGAGGCAAAATTACAAAAAACCCCAAAAACCTGTCAATGCCCAAATACTTAGAGACACAACTGTAAGTCACTCTGTGTTTTTCACAATGGCAGATGTGTTTTGTAATGAATGACTGTCTCTCCTGATTCACATGTACCCTGTGGCATTTGTATGAGCCACTGCGGCGATAAAGATGACGCGTAGCGGTTGAATACTCTATGACAAGCCAGCTATATTTGTTCTGAGGAGTAGAGACGAGTCTTTTTCTTAATACACACATCTTTTCCCCACCTCACCTCAGCAAAATAAGATTTTAGATTTCTCGTCAGTGTTTGACGTTTCTGCCTAAACATATCTTGCCTGTCTGCTGAGCGGAGGTCACAGAGAGGTCTTTTTGGCAACAAAAACACCGTCTTGTTTTTATCCATGGTATGAGATTGCATTTATTTATTTGTGTGTGCGCGCGTGTGTGTGTGAGAGAGAGAGAGTTCATGAGGGTTTCACACTTGCTAGTGGACAAGTGTGTAAACTCACCCCACACCTGTTGCCTCAGCTGGATCAAATTACTCTCCCTTCTTTAACCAACCCAGCCATCCATGTGCCATTCCTCTCAGTCGCCCTCCATCCATCCTTCACTCACTCATTTACTCCTGGGACTGAAAGACACCTATCCCCCTGTTACTTAACGCTCACGAGGCCTCGGTCAAACCACACCCACGTAACCTGGTTACAGGTAGTGTTTGCACTTGTATGCCTGCCTTATGGGAGTTTTACTAAACAGAGGGAGCTGCCTCATCCGCATTAGATTCAGCACCTAATAAAATGAATATAACCTCAGATTACTATGTAGTTTAAGGGTAATTAAATCGACTAATTAAGTCCACCCCCCTCGCCACGCACACACTATAGGTGTACACCCACACACAGCCCCAAATAAAGGCAAGTCAAATTAAGCTTGATTTCTTCTAAGCTGGCTGACCTGGTGCTTAAATCCTCACAGCAACCAGAGCTGAGTCCATCAACAACCACGTATCCTGCTGAGAAGTATTTAAAGCACTGAACGCCCACCAACTCTCGCTCTGACATTTGCTACTAAACGTGAACCGTAAAACTGGGTTAAACTTGTGCCTTCGAGGCATGTGATTCAGCCTCTCTGTCTGTATATCTACATATAAAGTCAGCATTCAGGTTATGTTCTAGCTTCACTAATCTACCTCATTGTTAGCCTGACTGAGGCTCTGTCGTTTTCAATTTGTCTTTCCCTTTGACCCACTAGTTTCTGCATGCCTGGGTTGGTCTGCGCGGACCCCGGTGACCCTGTTGCCCGCGTTTGTGTGGTCGGGGCACATTCCCAGCAGCTCTGTAACGCTTCAAGAGATTAGCCTGCTCAGCTGAGGCCTGCCGGCATCTGTGCGGGCATGCGTGGGACTCGGACGAAAGAGAAAAGGAGGTCAGCAGTCAGAGCAAGACAGAGAGGTCAACAGAGATGATGCAGGACAGAAAGGTGGATGAGAGGAAAACCTTGGTTAAGGACATCCCCCAACCAGGGGCAGGCATTACAGGGCTGTCCTTTGGCAAATCTTTAATGAATCTATGTATTACGTGTATTTTTACTATCGATTTCCTTTCAAAGGAACTGGGTCAGATTTTGCACTAAACGCCCCACAGAGCCAACAGGGACCAACACTAGTTATCACTGGTAGCTTAGTATTCTACCAGTTACTGACACTGAGAACTGACTGGATCCCAGTGCAACACAAACTCCAGCTATAAACAAAAGCTGATGCGCTTTAACTTTGTAATGCTCAAAGCTTGTAAAATCAAGTTAAAACTAAGAGTTATTTTGAAATTTAAACAGTCTAAAAACTTCAGCATGTCTTTGAACTGTCACTTGAGAAAGGATCGTGCCAAAAATAGACTTTTTTGGCATTTTTGGACTTGAGAAAAAGAATAAGTGATGCTCTGAAAGCAGGAAATGGATATACAAAGTTATTACAGTGTTTCCAAGTGTCAAGAACAGGAGTGAAAGTATCATCAAGAAATTCAATGTGAGCCACATAGGAGAGAACAAGCCTAGGAGAGGCAGGAAGTGAAAGATTTCCAAGAATCTGGAAAGGAAACTAGTGAGAGATATGCCTAAAGACCCCAGAACCAATGCCAAGAACTAGTGTATGACTTAATCAAGCTGGGAATTGTAGTCTCAAAGAAGACAATTACTAGAACCCTGCACAGGAACGGACTGCGAGGCTACAGAAGAAGAAAAACTTCACTTCTCAGAAGAGACACCTTCAAGCCAGACAGAAGTAGCCAAGGGTAGCCTGGAGAAAGATTATGCAATACTGGAATACACCGGAAGCGCATCCTTTGGTCAGATGAGACGAAACTAGAACTCTCTGGCCACAGAGACGCTGTTTATGTTTGGAGAAAGAAGGCATACAACCCAAAGAACACCGTCCCCTCAGTGAAACACGGTGGTGGCAGTATTATGCTGTGGGGGCGCTTCAGTGCATCTGGAACTGTGAATCTCGTCACGCTGGAAAGAATCATCAAAAAAGAAGGATATGTGAAGATTTTGAAAGACCAAGGTCCATGCCAGAAGACCATAAAATCTGGTCTTCATGAAAGACTGGGCTGGGATCGCATATTGGAAAAGTTATTCTAAAAATGTCTTGCTCTGTTTAAGTAGGTTTGGGTTTAATAAGACATGCTAATAAAGCTAATAATTCTGTCCTGATCTGTAACCATGAAAACACTTTGCCCACCATCTCTGCGCAGACACCGACAAAAACAACAACAATGGAGTCAACAGCAAGAACAACATGTTTCCAGAACCACACAAATAGACAAGGTCATCCGGCAACAAAGTTCCTCATGACTCAGCTTTTGCAGCAAAGCCATCCTACAAGGCTGGTGCATTGGGTAATTAAATATGTGCTTGTACATTCTTATCTAGTAACACGAAGGCCTTCTTCAAGCCATTTGTCTGGTGCCTGTCAAAAAAGCCGTCCTTCAAATTCTTCCTCGTGATAACTTAACTGTGCAGTGTTTTGGTATTCGCAGCAAAAATCCTTCAAATGACTGATGCGTTTCTTCAAATGGACTTCCTGTTAAATTTGTGTGTCTGGCTATTACCAGAAGAAACACGAGATGTGGGATGCCAGGGATGGTTTTTCCTCATAGCAAAGACACTTTCTTAAGATTTTTGTTTGTCTAGTCACCTTAAAATTGAGACCAATATCTTTATACTTTAAAAACTTTAAAAAGTTCTTGTTATCTGCTGTAACCTGTACACTCAACTCTGTGAAACAAAAAAATAAATAAAGTAAGCATAAAATGCAGTCCTCTGTAAATCCCTGGAGCTGCTACAGTAGACTACTGCTGCACACATTTCCAAGGGACTACTTTTTATGGCTACTCTTGGTCTGACTCAAAGCGATGTTTGCCTGATTGACGCTGTTCTCGCTCTGGTTTACATTTCTCTAATCCGGTGAGTAAAAACGTCCATAAATCCAAAAAAAGAAAACACTAACAAAATTCTGATCATAACAACCACAAATCTAACAAAACAAGACGCCGCATGAAGTATTTCCTCTGAGACTTCATTGGATGGGAGGTTGAGGTCTTTGAGGAGAGCTAATCTCATCTGCTGCCACCTGCACTTTCAGGCCTGATGCAGTAGACAGAGCACAGTCTAAGCAGGGTCTTCTGTCTGTGTGTGTGTGTGTGTGTGTGTGTGTGTGTGTGTGTGTGTGTGTGTGTATGGATCGTCTTAAGGCAGGACACACACTTAAAAGCACACGCGTGCACACAAGTAGACAATCTTAGACAGATTACTGCATGTTTCTATGAATATAGCAGCAACACAGACAGACGCGCGCACACATGTGATGTAGTCCATATGGCGTGTGCAGCGGGTAGGCAGGCGGTCAGAAAGAGGGGTATTGAGGTTTAGGGCCTGGCGTGGCCTTAAGCCACTTGGGCCTAACAGGATTAGGAGGCAGGGTTACTGCAGGGCATGCTGCCGGTGGGACCAGGTTTCCCTTCAAGGGAAGAGAAACGCACTACACACTCTGCTCTTACGCACTCTCTACACTTTAAACTGACTCACGGTGGCAAATCACCACTTTCCAATCGCAGGTTGATTTTGGCTGCGGTTGGCAGCTTTGTCCATTCTGCAGTGGCAGCTGCTCTGGCAGGTAACCAAACACTGAAGTTCATTTCTATGCATTTGGAAGCACAGGGGGGGCTTAGTTGGTGAGGGAAAGAAAAAAAAATGAAGCTTTCACAGGTCTTAGCTGCAGGTGTGTGCTGGGGATGGATCTTGAAACATTATCCAATGTACTACGTCACAGTAGTGCGCACATGCTGCATAAAATCAAGTCTAACTTTGTCCCAGTGAGTAAATTAATGCGGTGGTTTTCCCTGCTGAGCCACACGGGATGTTTTCAAACCGTAAAATCATTTTGCAAAAATAAAACTTGGATTTAGATGTTCACCAAATAAGGAAACTGAAACCACAGTTTATGGTTTCCATCTAGGCTTTTGCTTTTTTAAAATAGAACATAATGAGTTGATTGGTTATGCTTACATGTGATTTATTTGTGAAAGACGTCAGAGTGGTGTCAGCTGTTTGAAAGAAACCAAAAAAGAAAAAAAAAGATAGAAGACCTGCCAAATTTTGTACAAACAGCTCCTTGGGAAGGGAAGACTGCAATGAACATGAACATTAATTTTGCATTTTTGCATTAAAATTGTTATGAATATACCAGCATATCAGTCGAATATCCGAATTGGCCAACATCGGCAGTTGAGGTGGAATTAATGAACATTACTGAGGTTTCTCCGTTGTTCCGCGTAAGTTTTCAGCTTACTAAACGTTCAAAAACTGTATGATGAGGAGCTGAAAGACTTTAAAACAGGTTGCAAACATGTCTCTGTTTCCCTGGAAGGGACACTAACAATAACTGAAACAAAAGCTTTAAAAAGGTGGCACGCACACACACCATCTCTGTACCCGGGAACACAGTACGGTGGGCTGAGAGGCTTATTGTGTCTCTAATAGAGTGCACGAATCTCATCTTGTTACAGAGTGCTGATTGCTAAGGATCTGTCTGCAGCACAAATACACCCCCCCACACCCAACTCACACACTCACTGCATGGGTGAATGGTACTCACGTCTGAGGAAGCGGTTGCGGACCCATTTATTCTGTTTGCGGGCGTAACGCCTTGTAGCAATCTTCAAAGCTTCTATACCTGAGCAAAGTGAAAAACAAACTGGTTGTTAGATGAATCACAAAATGAAGGGATGACTTTAAAAAAAAAACTGATTGTTGTGGTTGACCAGCAGTCCACCAGCCAGTGCATCCAAATCCATCTGAGTGACTTTGATCAGGTGTTTCTCTAACCTTTGTCTCGTAGCGAGTCTTTCTCCTGCTGGGTGCTGCTTTCCGGAGCCGTCAGGTAGTCATGAAACTCCTTAAAACCGATCGACTGGAAAATCCCATGTTGATAGTCTTGACTGAGAGGAGAGGAGAGGAGAGGAGAGGAGGAAACATTATCCATCGACATAAAAGCTTTCAGCCTTCAACTTGACATTTATACACTCGATGGCGACTCATTTCATCCTTTCCTCCTCCATCTCTCCGTCCCTTCCTAAACTCTCCGTGAGCAGATGTGAAGCCCTTCAAGAGAGATAGTGACAGAATGACACGAGCAGACGGAGGGACCCACGGCTACTAAAAATCCAGTATGGTGACCAGGGCTGACACAAGGCCGGGGCAGAATCCCTCTGGTGAACTTGCCAGACGGAGCATTTTCGTAAATGTCAGACCCCATCACCCCAATTTGAGCACTGCAGCCAGTTCGAGGCTAAATCAGGCCTTTCCAGGTTCTATAGCAATAGCAGAATAACTGCTGCGGCCAAAAAAAAAAAAAAAAAAGAGAGACAATGTTACCCC
>VUQG01027718.1:0-14488 GCA_015106755.1 Etia nguti | reverse complement strand
CCAGTGTTCATTGTGACGGGGGATGAGGTGATGCTGCCCAGTCTGACCACCTGGTGTCTGTCAGACAGGAAGTTAATGATCCAGCTGCAGAGGGAGCTGCTCAGTCCCAGATCCTGCAGTTTCCTGTCCAGCTTCGAGGGAACGATGGTATTGAATGCTGAGCTGTAATCTACAAACAGCATTCTCACATACGTGTCTCTCTTCTCTCTTCTTCTGATAGTATTAGCAGATGGATATGTGTTTGTGATAATTGTCATGCTGAAAAAGTGAACTGGTAAACTGAAGGACCAGATCCATCTCTCAGGTTCTGTATCAGATCTTTGCTGGATTTTTCTTTTTGGAATCTCTTAAGGAATGACTTTCAGATGCAGTTTATCTTCTTTTTTGGTGTTACCATGTTATTGCTGTCAAACAAAGTTTTGATTTTTCAGGAGCACATAGGATCAAAAGGAGTAGTTTTCCAATAAGCTGCTAGTAACAAAGTGTCTAAGGTTACAATTTAAAATTGTAACCTTAACAGCTTAAACATTATTTGGAAAATGGTCAGGTTCAAGGACTGGACTGAAAATTACTAGTTAGCACCAAGTGAGGATGTGTTATACAGGTATATATTTAAAATAATCAAAATCAAATGTGGAAGCCATGTTAATAAATAAGTCATGGGTCTATACTGTACTGAAACTTTGTGCTAACACACATCTTGAATGTGAGGATGAATTTTATGCAGCTTTAGTGGTCGGTGATTACAAATATATTCAAATATATTAGGAAATAAATGTATTAGCACATCAACATTTTGTGATGAACACATAGTATTTCACAAAAGGAAAAGCTTTCTCCAACTCATTCTTACACACACACACACACACACACACACACACACACACACACACACAGTGATATTTCACTTACAATAGTGAGCTGGGGTTCCTATTAAACCTCTCCCTTTAACTTCAATAGATAAGAAGCTGCTTTATTAAATGGCTTCCTATTCAGACTGCCATTGATTCATTTTCGGAGGCATTTCAAAAAATCTATTTCCCTACCCCACACACTCCTGCAGCTTAGTAAGACTTTGACTCCTGATCTGTTCTTTCTCTCATTTTTTTTTTGATTGATTGTCCAGCACTTTCCTCATTTCCTCTGCCACGTTTGTCCGAGCAAAGCTTTTTGTAAAATGTGTAAAGAGAAGCATGCCATTAAGGGCTATGTGAGGAAATGTAATATGGCAATTCTGAAACTATTTCATTTGTATAGCTGTATAACTCGGCCTCTTTGTGTGTGTCTGTCACTCTAATTTTCATGGTTGTATTATCAGATTCTCATCTCATTTCTTCTTCCTTTATTTGACATAGGCAGCTATACGTAGTTTGCAGTGACCTTTAAATTTTCTTTGCATTTAACCCCGTCATGTCTCCGAAAGACGTTTTATATCATATACATCATCTTTCCCCACATGTTAGTGTCGAGGAAAAGAGCAGAAGTCTGCTGAGTGAACACTCAGAATGACACCAATGCAATGTTGTCAAAGCTTCAGTTTTTTGCTTTTTTATTATGTTTGTCTATGAAGTAGCTCACCAGTGCAGTAACGCTGACGGTTTTATCTGTAACTATTACATCATCCCCAGTATGTTTACAGTTCACTCCACTGTGTGGAGTTCTTCTTGCTGTTTCACTGTAGTTCCCCACCATGTGCTTAAAAATAAATATTCAAAAATGTAGATAAATGCAGGTCAGATAAATTGAGGTTAAACTTCGGGGAAAAAGTCTCTCGTTTAATTAAAGGGGGGAAACCCAGCGGTGCCACTGTCCATGGATTAAACCCACCGGACTATTGACCACACATCTATAAATGCCACAAAAATTAAGGTTATAATCCACAAAACCTTTTCACAAAATCTTATTCAGTTTGCTCTCAATAAGCTCGTCTACAAACCAGCATTTCATTCCTGAATCTTCAGTTTTTACTCTCCATGTTTCAAATACCAACCACCGCTACACACCAAGCAATCCACTCAGATCAGACAATGGTCAGTGGGTCACCCACACTTTAGAAAATTTTTTATTTTATATACTCCTGGTTAAATAATACAGAAAAACATCTGTAAAATACAATCAATATCTTAATATATCTTCTATTTTGAAATGTTACATTGTATTGTGTTTTTATTGGATTTTTTTCAGTGTGCGTGAGTTTTGATATATTGAACATTTTATAGAATTGTGTGGTTCGGATTTTTATAAATGGTGCCAAAAAAAATGGGTGTGTTCCTCCTCTATAGTCACTTTCAAATCCAGACTTTGGTTATCCTACAAAAGTCATAGTTTCTTTAAACCTTTTCTCACAATTAATTGCACATAACCACAACTGCCTCCACCTGTTCTCGAGAACTACTGCGATTTACCCATCAAAACATCGCTGTTCTCGCTGTGTGTGTAAATTAGTTCAGTTTCATCTGCCGCCACAGTGATAGCAGCTGTGCTTGAAACGTCAACACATAAAAAAGTAAACAGATTTGTCTGTGTTGCTGCACTAATGTGCCAAGTCTAAACGAGGCATGTTGTCACAATTAGCTTGCTGAGTGAGGAGCATTTTCATAGTGGACTCCTGTCTTAATATTTCAGCCATGTGAAGCTATTAAGGAGTGAATATTTGATCTATCAGTACAACATAATGGACATTTCCTAATTATTATTAATATGAATTTAGTTTAGGTTTTTCAAAATAGAGATGTTCCACATTTTTTATGCATTTTCTATATTAATTAAATGTGCTATTTTATAGTTACCCCTCACCCACTCCCACCCCCTTTTGTCTTTAAAATGCATTTTACATACTGTACTTGTGTACTGTAGTTTCTTTATGCTGTAGGTATGAAGATGTTGGGGAGCTGGTGGGAAAGATGAGATGGTTAAGGAGGGTTAAGAGTGTACAACTTAATAATAATTGTAATCAATCCATTCAGCCCATTTCTTATAAAAAATAAACAGTGCACCTTAAAAAGAAGAGATAAAGAAAAAAATTACAAAAAATTGAAAAACAAGAGAAAATGTTTTTTTTTTTTTAAGTGTTAAAGACAATTTAAAAAATGTAAAAAAGTTTTTTTTTAAAAGTTTATCATTAGGATGTATTTACAAAAGTGAAATAAAGGAAATTATTATAGATTAAAGGTAAAAGCTGAAAGTTAAAGCAGGGACAGCTTTGAAAAATGTTTAGGAGGGCATATATTCTGGACATTTTCTCTTGAAGACCTTACCAATGGCCAGTCATACCACACCAAAGTAAATACATAATAGATAAACAATGAAATTACAGAATGTTCCTGTTTTTTCAATATCACTATAAAGCTGTGTGTTTATACAGTAGCTTCACAGTAATAAAAACAGGTATTGGTAATGACATACCAGAACTTTTTCTGTCATTTATTTCTTACAATTTAAGCCCAAAGACAGACCTCACACTGACAGACCTCTCTCTTTTACTACAGCAGCATTTCTTTATCATGCAGAAAAACTGACATGTATTGTTGAAATTGTACTTCTTTCTCTTATTTACACTGACAAAAAGAAGAGTTTCGCTGGTCCGGCTTAAGATCAAAGTGTGTCACAGATATGTGATCAGCGATGTAAAATAATATCTCTGAGTTAAAACATTAATAAAAGACATTTAGATCTTAACAACCCAACCAACGGGCAAATAAATAACACACACTAGCAGCATAGTGGAGTACAGAACAGAGCTGAAAAGAAAGTTGGTCTGAGGCCAAAAATTCCAAATGAATGGACAATATCAGGGTTGAAGAACACTATGCAAGATACTTGAATACTTAGTTATTTTAAATAAAGTGTCCCATTTTTCCTGAATTGAAGATTTTTTTTTTTTAATGAAAAAAAATCTGCAGACAATCTGCAGGAGTACCCAGAGGGTACCCACGCGCAAACACCACACTTAAGACTTCACTACACTTCTGTAAATACATTTCACTTTTGTGATTTTTTGTTTTTAGTTATTTTTTTGCTTTTCGTAGTCCTAAATTTAATATTGGTATCTCCATAAACATTAGAAAATTAATATTGTGACCTAACAGGATCAAAGCAGATAATCAAAACCTGTTCAGTTTGTTGCCAGTCAACTTTTGTTGCTCTCTGCCTGCAGTGCTGAAACCCACATGTGCTCTCCACTGGCTTTGATCACAGGTGAAGAACAAGGAAGCACAAGCACTGTGTGGGCACCGGTGATCTAAATGAAAGCAGCACAAAGGAGAGCTGAGAGACTTATTATACCTCGAGAATTATGAAACCAAAAACATGTTGCGTAGCCATTTTTACAGAAAAACAATTTTATTCATAATTTTGCATTTATTACATTTGTTTCTTCTTTTGGCTTGTGTCTTAACTTTAAGGTCGAGCTGGTTCTTCAGTAGAAGCATATCCACCCATCTGAGATGCCGTGTACCTCCTCTGTCGTCCTTTTATTCGCAGTGACAGGAGCATTTGGTCGAACACTAATTGCATCTCGTTGGGATATGTGGGCGGATTAGAAGCAGGTGATTCCATTCTTCATACACCCAGAGATAAAGTTAATTGCGCTTTCTTGGTTTTATCATCAAGAATAAGTCACATCACTGCTAAGCAATGTTCTAATTCAGCCCTGAACCAGCAGACTAAATGACTCCCTGTAGTTGTAGCACAGCAGCATTCCTGCACAGCCTGAATGTGTGCATCTGTTTGTATCATTACAAAAGGAAAAGGTGCTTGATTGCCAAGAAAATGTATACACACTAACACGGCAACCCTCAAATTAAATATTGTATGTAAAAGTGGCTTTAAATCATTAAAGACAACTTTAGAAAAACGCGCATATGTAGCAAAAATATGTCTCGACTAAATAACGAACACATCTCTGCATTTTTAGTCTTGCAGTTCTGTGGTTTGTGAACCTTTAACCTAACCTGTGCCGTTTTACTTGCCCTCAGCTTACCAAAGGTAACCAACATGCTCCACAATATGGACTGGGGTCATTCCACATGTCCTCCAAAGGTACAATTTGCACTCAAATACGTTTTTGTATGTTCTGCTCTAACAGAAGAAACCACCAGATTTTTGTCAAATGAACATTAGAAGAACATTGGAAATTAAATTGTGTTTTCTAATACTATTAAAAGCCATTCCATCTGCCATGAATGTAAGCCCCTCAAGACCTGTTTCTTCCTTTTAATTGTGTGACTACCAACCATTACAACCACCTTTAATGCAGGGGGTGATACTAATTAAGTGGGCTATAGCTTTACGCCCTTGACTTCAATTGGCACCTTTGATGACATATGCTACACACATTCACATACTCACAAACCTCCCAGGTGAGTATATACTTTGAAGAACAACATGCTTCTCCCACTCATTCGTCCTCCGTTGCTTAGCAAGGATCTCTTTGGAGCTCCCCTAACAACTCTTCTAAAGGCTTTTTCTTTCCTTCAAACACCTAAACTCTGCCAACAGACTCTCCATGCATGCATCCCTCCATCCAACTTCAAATCCACTGCCTCTCTTATACGGCCTGCTTTCCCCCTTGTTTTGTCCTCAGCTCGGCTCTTCTTTCTATTTGCATTTCTCTTGTCATCCTTCTTCTTCTATCTGTTTTCATTTTCTAAAGGTTGGCATTTCACACTATTCTTGTTCTGCCTTTGTACCCCGTTTTTTTAGTGTCTTCATATTTCATCGCTCTCATCGTTTATTTCCACATCCTTCCCATTCATTCCTAAATATCCATCTCCTCTTTTCTCTTCACTGCCCTCTTTCAAGTCCACTCATCCTCAATGTTCTCCTCAAGTCTGTCTAATCCTAATTTTCTTTTGAAGCACTCCTCCGTGGTTTCCATCTCCTGTCCTCACTTAAATTGATCTATCTGATTTCCGCAAGCTTCATCTCAACACGAGGGCAGGCTCGACATCTTTAAGACATCCAGCAGACTGATCGTAGGCCGTGGCTCTTTAAAAAAGCGCTCCAAAACTCTGAGTGCTGGTGTGACAGGTATTTGATTCATAGGTAGCGAAATCTCTTGTTAGCATTCATTAACAGTGTTGGAACAAGTCAACGGGGACCAAAACCAATTCTCATCACAACCAAATTGGATTGCGTGTAATTTCATCATGCGCTTTCCACTTTTGGGCGTCCTGGCGCAGGTCTCACCTTGCCACGTTAAACTTTGCATACAGATCAGACTACCGGGTTTGCCTGTTCTTCGTGAAACACGACTAAAGTGGTACTTGAACTAAATGAGTAAGAGCAAGAGACTCTAACTTTTGAAAATGAAATGATACACTGTACTCTGCGCAAATGAATTCCTCTGCAAAGAAACGCTAACTTAATCAGTTGAATTCACTCAGGGATTTTACTGCAACAGCACTGGAGTGCAGAAAGTTGATTTGAAATGTTATTAGATACACTGATGATGATAATTTAGTCTCATAGCTTACTCAAGTCTGTTTGTTGCAATAGAAAATAGTTTGAATTTTGTGCCTAGGATGTGAGGACAATGCTCCTTCCATATAAGTTACATATAGAATTTGGGGTGCGATCACTTAATACGTCTTCAGACCCTACATGTGGTTGCTGGGGTTGTAGACAGAAAATTCTGATATATGTCATATGTCATGAGGAGAATAAGCAAAGTCATTTAGTCATGCAGCAACACAAGTCATTTAATACATTGGGGGTTTTTTGGGGGGGAGGCATTTATTTCCCAATTGCTTTTAATACATGAAGTTACAATTTAGAATTCTGACTGGAACATCATTTTCTCTTCCTGATGTTGTGCCCAGTAATAAGCCTGCAAGCATGTTCAAAGCTGGACTGAAAAATATGCAGTTAACATGTCTCAGACTAGTTATGGATGACATTAAAGTGGTCTAGTACATGACCGCCGGGCCATTGTTGTGTCACTTGCAGCCCTGGAATGGGTCAGCCAATAGATGATGTCACAATCTGTGATTGGCAGGTGGCTTCTCTGACTGGATAAATGCTTTTCTTGCATTTTGCAAGGTCTTCTATTCCTGCTGTCTAATATTAGTCTGGTGAAACATGCTTCTAAAATAAGTAAAAGGTTTTGGATTATAGAGCCAAAGGAGCCATGTCTGACTTGATTAGGCCTTATGTCGCCTTATGTGTGTTAAATGATTCTGAATTTCCCCAAAACACCCTTTTTATTAAATATTTCATTTTGTGTTTTAATCTTCTGCCTATGTGTTTTGAGTCTGTGTACGTTCGTGTGGTTGTGCACTGCGTGATGACGTAGGCGTAAGCTCCTTCCAGCATGGCCGGAGGTAAGTCACTGTCACGTTGCTCTCAGTTAATTAAAGTTTCCTAAAGCCATAAGTTGTAATTTGAATGTGCCTAATTTTGGTCTGTTTGATATCTGAATCGTTTGGTGTGAGTCTTGTAGAGGGCTAACTGAAGAGTTCACTAACTGAAGTTTTTAATGAGTTTTAGCTTGAGGATACAACTGTATGCTAGCATGCTAAATTAGCCTGGTCGCTAGCAGCAGGTGAAAGAAATCGCATGCTGTTAATGGCATGCACTGTGTTCTTTTATCAGGAGAGCTGGCCTAGAAGACGCACAACACACATAGCTCATGGTTCTGTATATGTATTATATACTGCAGATTGCAGATATTTCAGTGATTTACAGTAAAGAGCCCAGACATCCAGTGCTGTCTCCTGCCTCTTATTTATACGCCAGAACACAATGCATTGTCAGGCGTAACACACACAAACGGGTTACACTTAGACTGAGTTTATGGTCTTTGTTGTCACCATTGTGAAAGGAGGCGTATGCCAAAAGTGACATCAGAGCTCCGAGCCCACAGCACGCTTTGGCATCATTTCGACTCATCGTGCACCTCGGGACTTTTGTAACCTGGTGCATGCAGCCAGTGCAGCCAGGTTTGAGTGTACATGAGCATATGAGTGGGTCAGTCTTTCCTGCCATTTCACTAATATATAAATCAATGTAGGAGCACGG
The DNA here is from genome assembly GCA_015106755.1 of Etia nguti. Lineage (NCBI taxonomy): Eukaryota > Metazoa > Chordata > Actinopteri > Cichliformes > Cichlidae > Etia > Etia nguti. The sequence goes on along the minus strand of VUQG01027718.1, from coordinate 6,469 downwards.
AGATTCCCGAAGGAATATTGCTGCGTCAGCTGGAAAAGATGAGACCTTATATTTAAAAGAAAGAAAAAAAGACTGTAGATAGAAAAACCTCAGCAATCATTTAATTTCCTGTTTAAAATTCTTCCTGTACCAGTGCTGATGCCATGAGTTTTCCGAGTTGGGACACCTATCCGTGCAAGCAATGAGCAACGTTTCAACTATTACCGCAGCTTTACGTTCAAATCTACAATGAAACTACAAACGTAGCTGCTGAACAATGCTCTGGTCACCTGTTGGCTCCAGTGCTGCACAGCTGGAACTCCTTCATGAAATAAGCACTGCAAAGTAAACTTGACAGGGAAAGATTCGAGGCCTCAGATGCGCAGTGTTCATACAAGAGTTCAAATCTCCTTCAGATTATGTTTACAACACAGCCCTGACGCACTGCTCCTGACTGTCCCAGCCGTCATTAATAAACCAGCTAATGTAACACAACATTTCCCTCTTCCTATTTGACTCAGCAACAGTAGCTTATGTTTAATGCAGCGGAAAGAGATTAATAGGAAATGCTGCTCCGCATAGTATACTATGTTGACTGGCTAAATATGGAGGAAAGCTACGCATGTTAAACAGGTTTCTCATAAATGGAATATTCTTCTAGCTAAATTGTTTTGAGCATATAATTAGGCCTGTGTATAAACACGCACATATACACTTCAAACCAGATTTCTTGTGCAATAAAAAGAGAAAATAAACCCTGTGCAGCAAAATCACAGAGAGGAGAAAAGAGGAGAGGATACAGCATGAAGAAGGGAAGAAAGAAAGTGAAGGAAATACTGGATATTGGAGGCGCAGGAGATCTCTCTCTGTGACTAATTCTCTACTGATCTCTTAGTCTCCCCCTCATTTAGAAAAGACCTGCTCGCTTCCCCTCTTTCTCTCTCTCTCTCTCTCTCTCTGACACACACCCACACATGCACATACACACTTGCAAAACACTGCATACACCCACTCCTCTTTTTCTCTTACATGCTCACTTTCTGTCTCTCACACACACAAACACACACTCACACACACAAAAAAACGGAATCGCCCGGAGTGCATGCAGCCCACACTGTTTCCTGTGTGTGGATAAACCTACACGCGCACACACACACACACACACACTCACACACACACTCACACTCACACTCACACACACACACAGATCTGAGACAGAGGAAAAATTATATTTTGTCTTTTGATCCAAAGCCGTTTGATTTTCTCCGCCTCGCTTGCACAGCCACTTAGCAGCTGTACACTTGTGTAACCAGTCTGTGCCGTTTTGTACTTACAGTGTTGGATTTCTTTTAGCGTGCTTTATGTTCTCGCAAGCCTTTCAGTTGTGAACATTTCTTAATGTCATGGATCTAAGCACTTGATTCTCAGTATTAGACCCGTGCTCGAGGAGATACTTTTCCCCAGGGGTGCACGCAGATAACTGTCTGTGGTGTACACAGAGTGATAATAGTGCTGAGTTAAGATGACTTGCAGTGAGTAATTGGGCTCAAGGCCACATTCTGGTTAAAGCATTATTTTTTAGCTGTTTACATGACTTTTTGATACCATGCATGCTTAAAAGTCAGCCTGTTAAAGGACTATTTTCTCCAGGGCTGAGAAATAGTAGACAGAAAGAGTTTGTAGTGACCCCAACATTGATCTATGACTTAAGCATTGACTGTGACTGAATAACACAAAATTAAAAAGGAAATGAAAAAAGTGGCAGTCTAAATTCAAAAGAATTATAATAACTGGGTCTACTTAATCATCTCTGAGTGGCCAGAGAACCTAGGTTTCAAAAACCAATGGCCTAACTGCTCCAGCCCCCAAACCCCCAAGGCTGACAGCCTCACTCTGCTGCTTTCTGATTTAATATTCCCTGGAAGACCATAGATTCTGAGTTTCAAAAAACTAATGGTGTAACTATTCAAGCCTAAAAAAACCAAATCTTTAACACAGTCACTACGCTGGTTTGTGTTTGAAGTCAAAGAAGGATGTGTAAAAGTTAAAGTGAGATGGTGTTTCTGTAGGTTTAGAGTTAAAGCCAACCATTTTCCTCTTACAAATGTAGAATTTCTAACCAATTACAGCAAAATCTTAAGCAACCCGTCTTTTCTTCCTATACTGCTAGGAAAATGGGAAATCAGTTTTATATACTGTATAGAGTTTACACAGTGTACAATTTTAATGAGTCAATACTTGGCATGACCATCTTTATTCTTCAACCCATCGTGAACTCTCTTAGGCAGCATTCTTGTAATTTCTTCAAGTCGTCTTCAGGAACAGTTCTTCGGATTCGGTTCTTCACAATCAGATAATGCAGTGCCTTCCCTCAAAACCATGCCCTTGACCTCAAATGCTCAAATTTGAACTACTCAAAATATATACATCTTCACTCAGATAAACTGGTGCATGTTGTTGATTTCCTGTAATCCATCCTAAACTCTCCTTTTTACTTTATTGCTTCTGGTTTCTCTCAAATCGCTGCCTATTTTCAAGGATTCTTATGTAATGAAAATTGTATAGTGAGCTGAGCATTAGAGAGTGGTCTTGGTTGGAAAGAAACAACCGTGGTGTCACAGAGAGACTTTGTAATGGCTTTTAATGTTGCAGACATGCAACTGGTATCATCCCTGTTTCTTAGCCTCCCATTCCCCATCTATACAATATAGCAGCAGGGAAAGAGACCAGGAGCTGAGGGGTTGTTTAGTTAGATATGATATGGGCTTTTCAGGCAGAATGCAACATGATTATTCAAACTACCTACATGTTTCATATTATTATTATCATCCTGATCCGGCGGGGAGGTGTGGGAATCCAGATCGGGCGCCCCCCTTCCGGCTCTCCTCTCTGCTCTTTCCTATCTTGTCCCTTTTGTCTTACTTCTCTCTATCACCTTTTCTATCGCTTTAAAGAAGTGAGGTAAGTATTATTTCTCAGTTGGAGTGAATAGATAGGAGAAAATAAACTGTAGAAAACTAAACAGAAGAAGGAAGAAGAGAAATAACAATTTAACATAAACCAGTGACACACTCCGGGGCCTGATCAACCCTGGCAGGGCCTCCTTGGATGAGGGTGTCTAGTGATAATGGCCAAAACACCCGATGAATCCAAGGTCCACTACTGACAATGTGTCCCAAATTTTAATATGATAATAGATCAGATCTCTAATCCCTAAACCTAACCAAGGAAGAAAAAATGGCAGATTAGCCTGGGCAAAAGACCGAAAGTTGAGGCACACAATAATGTGTGCTGCTGGTAAAGTTTCTGGGCTGCCTTTCCGCATAACAGCCATCCCTCAAGAGTCTCTCCATTTAAAGCAATGCATTATCAGGGACTGTAACATCTAGTCCTTTTACTGAATACTGAATCATCATATCAACTATTTAAATTATTTTGGTAGGTAGGCTAAAACATCAAACCTCAAGAACAGACTAGAAGCAAAGTTATTGGCATCTATCAGATTGGAAAGGGCTACAAAGCCATTTCTAAGGTTTTAGGGCTCCAGTGTACTGCAGTGAGAGCTACAAATGGAGAAAACTTGGAACGTGGGTGAACCTTACCAGGAGTGTCTGGAAAATCAATCAAATTTACTCCAAGAGTAATCAATGACTCTTCAAGGAGGCGAAAAAAGAACCCAGAAAAAACATCTAAAGAACTGAATCGCTTTTTTGCAAAAGCTAAAGTCAGTGTTCACGATTCAACAATAAGAAAGAGACTGGGCAAAAATGACAGTTCCAAGGAGAAAACACTGCTGACCAAGAAGAAAACAAAGGCTCAGCTCACAGTTGCCATTTGTTTTGTCAGTCAACAGAATATTTTCCCAAAAGTCTTCGAGATCATCAAAGGCTGAAGTTATTGGAATTTTTGAGTCACATTACATTTGGCATAAAACTAACACAGCCTTTCATAAAAAGAACATCATAGAGTCAAACATGGTGATGATAGTGTGATGGTCTGGTTCTGCTTTGCTGCTTCTGGATCTGGATCTGGACAAATAGCTGTAATTGATGGAACTATGTATGTTTCTCTACCAGAAAATTCTCAAGCAGAATGTGCAGCCATCAGTTCATGTTCTGAAGCGGAAGCACACGTGGATTATGCAGCAGGACAATGGAGGCAGCCGAGGGTGGAGGCCCAGTTTTAAAGAGGGTTGTTTTCCCTGCACCTTCCCAGCCAGGTGTCCATTTGGATGCCTAGCAGAAGACCCTGTCTGCAAGATCTTCAACTCACACCTTTGGCAGAACGTCTCTAGCATTCTGAGGGAGACTGAGGACACTGATTCCTAATGGACCATGATGCACACCTCCATTGTTGAGGCTGCTACACAAAGGTGCAGCTGCAAGGTGGTTGGTGCTTGGCGTGGTTGTAATTACCAAAGCATATGGTGGACACCGGAGTGGTTAACCTGCGGGAGGCAGCTGAAACCCAAGCAGAATGTGCTTGGGCAGTGGCTGAAGCAAAAACTCAGCTGTGAGAGGAGTTTGGTGAGACCATCGAAAAAGTCTTTCAGACTATTTACTCGAGTTATCTTTGTCTACTATTAAAATTTGTTGGTGTGGAAAAAATAGAAAAAAATAAGAAATCGGGAAGGGGTCAAATACTTTTCCACAAAACTGTATACTTCATTGGCTCATTATCTCAATTTAGAAATGTCGCTACCTCTAAATGATCATCTGACATGCCTACTTGGAAGAAACACAAACTTGTGTTAAATAAGTTAATTAATTTGAACTCTGGACATAGACATGGGCTTGCTGAGTAGCGCACTTTGCTCAGTGCAGTGAGGAAGTGTTGCTGCATGACGCAACCCTTTGGAAATAATGGATTTCAGCATGCAGTGCTGTTTTCGCATTGTGTCTGAAGGCCCTTGTCTGACTCATTGATCTTTTATTTGGCTTTTTGGTTTTTACGAGATACGATCCATGACCCCGAACAATGGCTCAGAAATATCTGTAGCCTAATTGTGCTATGTATTGAAAAATCCATGGTGCTGTCCATGGTGCTGAAGTAGCAAACTCATCTTTGATTGCATCTTTTTTCCTCAGGCCTGTTTCCTGTATAACTTTGTATAATCTTCTATAATATTTTAATACTCTACATTCCTATAGTTTTACTTAACTATACATTATAAACTATGTACTATAGTAGACTACATTACATTATGCCATATATCTATACTGTAGTATAGTGTCACATTCATGTGAAAAGTAAAAAGCCCACAGTAATTCTGTATTATTCATTAAATATACATATGATGTAGCAATCTTGGTGTTGTCAAAGGAATCCAGGCTTGACCAAGCCATCACAAATATAAAATATTTCAATGAGAACACAGACAGACAGACAGACAGACAGATAGATGTAATGTTCAAATGTTTGGTATAGCCTGATAGTCGGACAGATGATGTGAGTAAGTAAGAAATTTTGAAGTAACGTTGTCGTGTCTTTTTGATTGTTAATAGATTGTTAATAGAATTAATATTAAAATCCTTACTGTCCACATTGAGTAAAAGAGTATGCCTGAACAAATGGTGAAATTGTGTTTCTATATATAAAAATTATAAAAGTAGGAATAAGAATAGCCGACAGCTTTCTGTTTGTTTAGGATTTCTCTCGAAGCTCTCACATGACTCCTGCTTTCTGGGTACGTGTCCGTCCTTCTCTCTCTACACTCACTGGCTCTCAATCCTTCCCACTCCCATTTCACTCTCCGTCTCGACCTCCTCCTCTAAATGAAGCTGTTTATGTAACAGTGGAACCGTAATGCGACAAGTAAATGCTTTACCAAATTTACATAATGTGATCAAACGCGCTCTGTTTTGGTGAAAGTGCGTGCATGTGTGTGAGAGAGAGAGAGACACTCTATTTGGTACTCAAAGCAGAAGAAGACACGTGTGTCAAAGCAGTCTAGATGACTTGATCAAAAGCCATTTTTTTAAAGTTAGTAGTTATAATATATAATGTCTTCTTCATTATATAATATAATGTGTTCTGAAGTCATGGTAACATGACCGCTTGTTTATGCATGTGTAATTTATGTCTATAAAAAATCCCCCGGCACAATTTTTCAAATACATTCAACCAGCTGTCCAGGATTTCATGTGTTCTCCGTGTGTGTGTGTATGCGTAGATTTCACTGCTCTTATATATAGATGTTAATCACACTGTCCAAACCCTGGAGCATGATTTTATCTCCAGAGCATTGATTGCAGATTAATAGACTTTACTCAGTACAGCAGTACAAACAATGCCCTGTGCAACAACAAAACCTGTTCAGGTGAAAACCTGGATATTCTTACTTTTTACCAGGAAGTAAGAAAATCTTTGTGAAATGTAAACTGACTTCACAAATTAGTAATTTTTGAAAACTATGTATTTCTTGTAAAAAAAAAATAATTAAAAAAAAAAAAAAAAAAAGAAAAAAGATAAAAAAAAAAAAAAAATATAA
>VUQG01027717.1:41221-62939 GCA_015106755.1 Etia nguti | reverse complement strand
GTTTAGGCTTGACAAAAGAGTCCAAAATATCCCAGAAAAGCCCCCATTTATGTTTCAAGCCAGCTCAAAAGCCACAACGTAAAGTGGAGACAGACACCAGACTTTGTAAAAATATTGGTTCTATTTTAAATTACTTAATGATCTCATCTAAAAATGACAGCCAAGAGTGCATGGCGAGATCTGGCGAGAAGAGGCGCCTCCCCTCCAAGCTGATCTTTGTCCTTTATCCACCTCTCATCAGGTATAGGCAATCAGCAATTAAGTCCAGGCAAAACCCCAAACTCTCACCCTGCCACTGCAAGGAAAGCAAGGGTTGTAATGGGGCATATTTCACATCTAGTCGTATACTGAATTTAGACTAATCGGTGCCTACTTTTATACAGTTGCAATTGCATAGCTTTTCTGTGCTACTGGAATGAATATGTGTATGAATTTCAGTATCAGCTTTATTGGCTGACTGACTCAGCCAGAAACATCTACAGATTATCCAGGGTGGTGATTATTTCTGGGAATATACTGCATTGTGGTCACCGCAAACAAAACCTTCTTCCAATGAGGTGGGAAGAAATCTAGTGGCAGAAGAAGACACATCTTGGGGGAGTACGAAGGGCCAGGAATGTCATCTACTTTGCTTAGTACATGTAAATGAGAGAGAGAGTCAGCATGAGTGTGTAATGTATGTGTGTGACTATAGAGACTGTAGTTATGCTACAGGGTGTACCTCTGTGACCCATTCACATGGTTAATAAAACATTCATAGAAGCAGAGGAATGTTATGGTTTGTGCGTGTGTGTCTGTGTATGTCTGTGTGCATGTATGTGTAGGCAATCGTTTGTATGTCCTTGTGTCTGTGATGTTGGGCCTCCTGCAGTGACCCCACGGAGTGCACCATTCTGTCCACAAACAAAGAGCCGGCTGTTTCCCCCGACTTCAACTGCGTACTGCCCCAGCACTGCTGACCGTTTACCGCCGAGCTAACCAAATATTTCCCTTTCTGCTCTGAATTTGTCTCAATAAATAGATTTGCGCTTTGGGGTTTTCTTTCTCCTCTGGCTCTTTGCTTTTGATACAAGACTCTTGAACTCACAGGTGGCCACATACAAAGTGGGACATCTTGATTTACCCGAGGATAAAAAGTGGAGGACAGGACTTCATTTCTCATAATTTCACCTCTTTTGCGATATTGACAGTGTGTGGGGAAAATGAACCTAGAGTACACCAGACCTCTGTGGGAATATTGCTTCATGTTTAATTGACATGTTTCAGATTCACTTTGGTTCACTTCTGTCTTCACAGCCTGGCTTAGAAAGACGTATTGTGCTTAAGATCTCACTGACTGACTATTTTCTCAGAACCTGACTCTGACCACTTGACAGGAGGGCTGATCGGTGATTAAGGAAAATAAATGGAAATGTGTGTGGTGCGTTTTAAACACTTGCAGGATTAATGTTCTTTTCCAGGTCTGACATGCAGCCGTTGTTCTGTCGTTTTCCACCTCTGAATGGCCACATTATTCACTGTTAGAAACATCTATGCCTACAGTGTACCTCAACTAATATCTAATAGCTTAGATATAATAATGATAATAATGTTTTAGTGTGTGTTTGTATGCAAATATCAATTACCCAGTCACCAGTAATTGCCTCCATTCTTTTTTTTTTCTGAGGCTGTTATTGTGTATTCATTCATATAGTCTAAACTCCAGTTATTTTCCACACAGTGCAAAGCAAACAGCTCTGCATTCAGACACCAAGAGTGCAAAATATTCTAGAAAGAGTGTGATTTAAGCTGCGACTGGTGGTGTTGTGTTTACTCTAACGCCCATGATATTCATAACAGGCTGCGCTGTGTGCTGCTACTTCCTGAACACGTCCCATAGGTCCATGACCTTGACCTAAACAGGCTGCCTTGAAACCCCATTGGGTTGTAGCCAGGATGGAGGAAATTGCACTGTGAGATTGATTAGCTAAATCCTTTAACTATTCAGATTTCACAATGGGGCCTGAGTGACTGCACCTTTGGTAGGTGACTGCATCAAACAAAGACTGGAATGTCCGGCCTTTTTGGCAGACACCACTGTGTTTTTGTTGATTTATTCCAAAGTTCAAGTGATATTTGGGGTTTAATTCGATCTGTGTGAATTGTGGCAAGCTTCTTAATGTTACAGCGATCTTGACATTGAACTTATGTATTTTTTTGTAAAACAAATCAAAAAGCACTTACTTTTTTCGTAGCGCTTATATTGTATTTTAAGTTCATTCAGTCATGGTCTATAAGTTTAAAAAAGAAAAGGCGAAGTACCTCCGTTTTATCCTGATTTTATATCAAGATAATAAAGGACCTTCCATCATAAAGACCGTTCAAATGTTTAGTGTTTCATATGTAACAGAAATGGGATCTGGACTTAGGTCTAAGTGGATCACTGACTTAGCACTTAGATCACTGACCAGTTGGGTGGAATGTTCATGTTTCTCCATGCATGTTCTCCAGGTACTGTGGCTTCCTTCCACAGTCCATAGAAATGCATGCTAGGTTAATCAGAAATTGTAAGCTTGCCTTGAATATGAGCATGCACGGTTATCTGTCTCTCTGTGCTAGCCACGTGATAGGCTGGTGACTAGATCCAGCACCCTCACAATCCTGACTTGGAAAAGTGGATAAGAAGATGAATGGGAAACAAGGTTAGCATGATGAACAGTGCACATTTGATGATTTAATGACAATGGCTTCTGCATTGGTGCACTGTGTGAGGCAGAACAGCAGAGCAGTTCCTCAGGTGACTGAGAATGTTATTGACATTAGACTGTTAAACATAGAAGGGTTTTGCTGCAGCCCCTTATTATTAAGATGAACATGTGAAAAATCCACCACAATATTTATGAAGTGAAGTGTTTAAGAACATGTGTGATCTGTAGTGCAAGTATGGAGCAGGTGGAAGAAACAGAGCCTGGAGAGAAGAGGAATGAAAGTCAGTAGAAGCAAGGCAGAACACATCTGTGTAAAGGACAAGGAGACAGATAGAGATGAAGGTGAACGTGCAAGGAGTAGGCGTAGTGAAGGTGGCTAAGTTTAAATATCTGGAGTCAACAGGGTGGAGGGTGGACAGCAGCAAGAAGGTTTACAAGAGAATATTGAGAGCTGGTATTATGTATGATTTAGAGACGGTGGCACTAACAAATAGACAGGAGGCCAAGCTGGAGGTGGAAGCTTATGGGTTGAAGATTTTCATTAGGAGTGACCTGGTGGGACAGGAATAGAACTGAGGTTATCAGAGGGACACCTCAGGGTGAGATGGTTTGGACATATAGAGCAGAAAGATAATGGAAACAGGATGCTGGAGCTGGCAGGCAGGAAGAAAAGAGGAAGACCACTGAGTATTATAGATGTAGTGAAAGAGGACATGCAGAGGGTTGGTGTGACAGAAGAGGCTGCGAGAGACGGGATGACATGGAGGCACCATTGTGGTGAGCCTTACCGTAAGGATCCTGTGGCTCTTTCGTGCTTTGATGGTCTCCAATTGAACAGTTATGAGAAAGTTTGGATCATCTTCCAGCAAAACACTAAATGAAGGAATATCTCTTGAAAGAATCTTCCATCTCCCCACAGACTTGAACAATCAATCTCAAGGTGCATGGATGCTATTCTGGTAGCATATAGCAGTCAAAAACCTTACTAAGACACTTTATGTTGGAAAGTAAATTTATTTTTTCTCCAGTATACATTGCTTTCCTTAACTTCTGAGACAAGAAGAATGTGTATTTCTTCAGTACGATGAGATGGACTTGTACACAGAACGTGATATTTCTTGTAAATCTCAGCAGGACATTATAATGAATGCATGTATCGTTTTTGTATAGTTGCTCTTGGGATGCCTTCTGCACAGAGTTCCTAAAAAAGCATGCTTTCCTAAAGCTCAATCCCACTAAAGGAAGCAGATACATAATATATGCTGGAAATACGATGGCAGGGCCTTTCTGTAGCTTGACGGATCTGTCAGATTGATCCATGCCTCTAATTTGCTTCTGTCTCCATCATTTAGCAAGACGACGTGTGACATGTCCCAATAAAATTCTTGTAGAGTAATTACTGCGGTATCTATTTTCCATTAGTGGGGTTTAGGCCTCCTGTTGTGCTCCAGGCTCTTACTGCACATGACCGTTGCTCTGGTGATGTCACATCAGTGGGTTTAAGAAGTGAAAAAGCTCCTAGTGGCAAGTGACTGACTGGTGAAAGCGAATAGAGTTGAGATTTTAAAGAAATATGTTTTTCTATTTCTAAGTCATGTTGAATCAGTTTGAGATTTCATGATTCTGGCATTCGCTGACATGAGACCAAACATTTCATCCACTGGGATCTTTTGTCTCCAGTGGTGCTACAGGTAGGGAGGCCAACAGACTAAACATACGGTGTGAGAGAGCAAGTTTCATGCACACTGACGCTCTCTGAAAGCCTGCTGTAAAGCCAAGGCCGGAGCAGTGGCGGCCAGTCTCAAAGAAGAGAGAAGGCCTTTTGTTGTACTTCAAGATTTTAAACAACCTTCAAGTTTCACCACATTATTGCTTACATTCAGGCATCAGATTACAGGGAAACATTTTAATTGAAATGTATAACTACCAGCACAGTGTGCAAGATGTTTTAGGAAGAGTGCTGCACAGATGCTGTTAAATAAACCAAATATCCCTTTTGCAAAGCATTGTGTGACATGACACTTTTACTGTCCTGTTTAAAGCCTAAAAGTCACTTTCCTGATTCTTTTCTTCAGAATATTATATCGTGAAATCCTTTGTAGTTGTACTGAGTTATTCAAACATCATATCATAAAATCCTCCAAAGGAAACAGTTTATCTATGCATTATTCAGCTGTGAGCAAATTATTAATAATACTTTCCCTTCACTTCTTTTCCTTCCATACTCTCTGTATATTTTCATTTATTTTTTTGCCCCCATTTTCTGTGTTTTTCTCTGTTTATACACATTTAAAAAAAGAAAAAAAAAGAAACTATATTACATCCCACTTAGAAAGAACGAATCCCACAGTAATTGCCCCCATTTTGACTTTACTGTGTGCCTCTGTGTGAGTTTTGTTTTGATGTGTGTGTGTTCATATTGCATAAATCTTAGTGATAGATTGTTTCTGGATGAAGCTCAAATGTGGCTTCTGAACAGGAAATGCTAAAATGGCGGTGGTAACTGATATGTCTGCTAGTTATGTGATTGCTTCTGAGTGGTAGAGAGCCAAAAGATGAAATGCTTCACATTGTTATGAATGAAACACTGGCAGCTTCAGTTCCAGATGTTTAAAAAACTGCATGCTTAAAATTTTACATTTCGTGTCACCTTACGTTTATGGTTAGGTGCAGCCTACATCTCTTCATGATTGATGGTACACATCCATCTTTTCTTAGACTTAAATATTATTATATAAATATTATTTATGAATGGTTTCAGATGTGGTGGACATAAGCCGTTAACAGCGAGTCTGCCTGTAAACTGAAACCTCAGTCTTGGTTCAGTCTTTCTGATTCACACGGCATTTTTCTGAAATGAATAGACTTCCCCTACTGACACGGTGGGAGCAGCAGGGAAGCAGTGTCAGATGTTACACTGGATGTGTGTATTCTGATTGTGTGCTTGTACTCGTGTGTGTGTGTTTATGTGTATTTATATTGCACTCGTTACTGCTTTCAATCCCTTGGCATTAGACCATGAGGTCTTCACATTATGTCTCTTGTTTAACCTTTCATATCATCACAGACTGGCTCCACAATCCTGCCATTCAGACTGAAAGGATCCAAACCATGGGATTTTAAAGGAAAAGCTCCTATCTGGCCTCATGAGCCTCGGGCTCTACCATGAAGCCTGAATAAAACTCATATACAGTCATGTGAAAAATAAAGATTTCACAGGACTCAAAAAAGTCATGAGAAAAAACTACGTGCACCCTTCCTGCCTCCAAGGGAATAAGGAGGGTAGATAGCATCCAGGTGCTGATAATAATATGAATTTGATAAATAGATCATTAGTAAAAAGCAGATGTTTTGTCAGTTTGCTGATCTGAAGCATTCAGGTGTGTGTTAACACAATGTCAAGGTAGAAAGACACCAACAAAGATCTTACAGAAGCAGTTGTTGCTGCCCATCAGTCTCGGAATGATTAAAAGGTCATTTCCAAACGATATCATATAAGTCCAGCATTTCACAGTGAGAAAGATTATTCACAAGCGGAAAACATTCATAGCAGTTGTCATTGTGTCCCGGAAAATTCACCCCAAGACCCTCAGAGTGTGCAGTGCTCAGAGAAACTGCAGAAAATGAAGAGCTACATCTCAGACTCTACAGGTCTCACATGGTATGTTAAATATTAATGTTCATGACAGCACAATTAGAAAAGACTGAATAGGTGTGGCCTATTTGGAAGGGATGTGAGGTGCATGCTTCTTCTCTCTAAAAAAAAGGGTAGTTTTGCAAAATTGCACCTGAAAAACCCCCACACAACTTCTGGAACAATGCAGTTTGGACAGACAACGTCAAAGACAGCATGTCTGGCCATAATGCACATCACCATGTTTGGTGAAAACACCCCCACACCATCAGCAAAAGTACCCCATACCAACTATCAGGATAAGGGTGCAGCAGTGATGGGCTTGTTTTGCAGCCACAGGACCATTAAGTCGACCATGAACTCCTCGGTATGTCAAAGTATTCTAGATTTAATTGTGAGCCCATTTGTCCCACAGCTAAAGCTTGATCAAAACTAGGTTATGCAACAGGGCAATGATCTCAAGCACAGCAGCAAATCTGCAACAGAATGACTAAAAAGACTCAAGTTTGTTGCAAGGCCCCAATCAACGTGCAGACCTTAATCTGATTGAAATGCTGTGGTGGGCTTGTAAGAGAACTGTGCATAAACAAATGCATTCAATGAACTGAAGCGCTGTTGTAAAGGAAAGTGGGCCAAAATTGCTTTGGAATGATGTGAGAGTCAGATAAAGTTATGCAGGAATTAATTACTTCTAGTTATTATGCTAAAGACGATTCTGCAAGCTATTGCATCGTAGGATGCACTTAATTTTACATAGTGTTGCATAGAGTCCTGTGAAAACTTTCCTTTCTTAACACGACTGTAAATCCCCACTCCTCCTGTACTCCCCTCTACCTCTTGTACCTCAGACATGAGGCAAAGACAGATGACAGATTTGAACAGTAGATGTCTGATGTCATGGTTGGCAGCAAATAAACTTCGAGCAGGAACAACATTCTGTCAGTACAGTGATCCTAATGGAATGGGAAATAAGCTAATTTTTCTGGAAGTGGAAACACTGTGGATCTGTATGTTTTACCTTCTGAATGCATTGCGTATAAATGCATGGCCTCACTATTCGCAAGAGTTTTGTCCTGGAAAACTCTTAAAATATCAATTAAATCATAGTTAAGTGGCCATGTGTAAGTGTCAGCAGTAGCTATGATCTCACCAGCACATCCATTTTACAAGTATAGTAGAGGTGTGGGGCCAGATTTGGGAGATAAAGCTGTAAGGAGAGTGCAGATTGGGTCATGACAGTGTCAGTGGTGAGACATGTGGCACACACCAGAGTATGTCTCCTAACACCCAGACGTCTGCTGTACCACATAGAGTCGATTGTTCTACAGCCATGGGCTCTTCCATTCAGCGCTTCTCCAGTCCATCCCAGGCCCAGAGAGGACTCCCCTATCCTGGGGTGACTAATGCTGAATGACAGGCAGACAGTGATCAAAGCTGCTCCTGGAAGCCCTCCTGTCACAGTTCAGAGGGGGGCAGAGAGGAGACGATAAGTGAAGAGACAGGAGCAGTATGCCCGATCTGGAGCTGGGCCAAGAATCAAGGATCAGACAGCATGGTTGGACTTTATTAGCTTCATCAGAGACAATACACTCTCCACAGTGGACCTCCATCATGGCCAGATTATCTCATCTCTTTTTATAGCTCAGTGGCTCGGAGCCACACCACACTGGAGTCCTGCAGCCATGAGGTGAAGAGATGCCTGGTTAATAGATGTAGAGTCTGGTCTTTGCACTTTTGTCTGGTATCATCTTCTTACATTGTTAGTAATACAGAAAGTCACACCAGGGGGAGAGTCAAAATAAGATTTTAGTTTCATTCATTGTTAAATATCCATTGTAAAGTGCATAAAACAGCAAGGTCTTCAGTGGAGAAGCAAATAACTATGTTTTCCTACATTTGTGTCAATATATGTCTATGCACTGCAGTTCCCAAAACATCCCCCTGCATGTATTTTAATGTCAAAACTAACCACTGAGCAATGGATGAAGGAGACTCTGTCTTCCATCTCCCTTAAAAATGTTTATATTTTTATTATAAAGTACATGTCATGGTATATCCTGGGTCCTTTCATCCATGGTACCCGTTCTGACTGGAGCCAACAAAAACACTTTGCTTGGCTCTGACCTGCTCTTTACTGTTTCCCTGTTAGTGCACTTGGTGAAATATAAAGTCTTGTTTTCCAGACAGGAAGCACAATGCCAGCTTTTCGTTAATCTGTTTTGCAAAATGTTTGCTCAAAACCTTTGTGTGTGTCTGTCTGTTTAAAAGAATAAAGACGAGATTTGTCACAAATCCATAAAGTTTTTTTTGGGTGAACTTCTTCCCACCTCTGCTGACGACACTAGAAATTTCTCTATTGTATGAAGGAAATTAAAGCTATTGTGCAATCATGGCCTGAATGATATATTCCATCATGAGAAAACTGCTCAAGGAGTTTCTCAAGTTTCATATTGCTTTGACACCACCTGATGGCTGTTGTTTCCACTACAAGGGTATAGTTAAGATTTAGGAAGTGCTTTGTGACCTCTATGGTCTGTGCCTCAAGGCAACTTTTACACTGAGCAGCACCCAGTGCTATAGCTCAGTGGCATTAATTGCCTGTAGGAGCTCTGCATTCAGAAAGCCCTTGATGTGATGGATGAATGAAGGGAGCAGAGAAGCACTCTGGGGCCGATTGTGTTTCTCTTCAGTCACCACGTTGCCAATACAAACCTGGACAAGCAAAGACAAACAGGAGAAAAGCCAATAACACTCTCCAACTGTCAAAAGAAGGAACTGTGGGTACTAGAAATTGCATGTAGCTTGTTAGACCATGGAGGGAGACAAACTACATTCAATAAACTATTAATAAAATTATTTAAAATGGTCACTGGCAAGGCAGATCCACTTGGCTCACCCTTTGTGTGAATATGTGAAGTTGTGGTTGACCTTCTTGCTTTCCGCCTCATGCGCCGAAGGTAAAAGAATATCATTCTGCATTGCATCTCTCATCATATCTCAGTATGTCATTAGGATTGTTTATGTTTATGTAATTATTTCCTTTTTGTGGAGCCAGAGGGATAGCTCAGTGTTTTAATATTGCATTTGATCTGGGGATCTTCAAACATGTTCCCATAAATCCTGAAATGCAAATCATAGACCCGGAGGATTGCTGTGGTGCCTTGAGGTCTGAGTGCAGTTTTGATGGGGTGAAATTCAAAAGAATAATCATGGTTTTGGGGAATGAAAACTGAAACTGTAGCCAAGCAGGATCCTCTCTGAAGTGCTTCCGTATGCCTCCTGAGTCAAAAGGCCTATTTCATTGTTGAGTCAGTCGGGTTCTGAGTTCATATCATTCCTATTATTATCCATCCAAATCCACCTCATTAACTCAGCCTCTCCTTGTTTCGCTGAAATTGTTTCAGTGAAGCTCAAAAGTGGCTTGTTTAATTTAAAGCTCCATCCACAACAATAAAACACCATTGCTGCGGCATCCAGGGCTGCTTCTAAAATAGTACTCTAAGTGTCTGCTTTAATAGCAGAGATCAGCGGAAGAGTCTTTGAAAATAGATCTAGCTCTGCTGTTTGGGTGACCACAACAACCAGCTTGAACAGAATGTGGTGGCTGATCCAAATGGAACCAAAATGTGTTTTAGAACATTTACCCTGCTGATGTCTGGTTATGATGGACAAAGATAGGCAACATTTTCTCTGTTTTTGCTCATTTTCTTCCAATTTTAGACAATTTGGTCACCTAAATCACAATACAGAAGAAAACATACACAAAGTTCCCACTTAATCTATTTGTAATCTAGGTGCGCTAATAGTTTGCCCATTTTTAAAAAATATATCTTCTTTGAATTGTCCGGAGTAAAGAACTGGTTCTTATGGATTTTGTACCCTTAAATCTAATTTCTTTATTGCCTTGTGCATCACAAATCAGCTTAAATTTACCTCCAACATACTGGTTATGAAAGTGGCCACAAACTACAGACTATGCAAACCCCCAAAAATCTGTTTGGAAAATGTGGTTAGACTCTTTATTAGTCAAAACAATGAAGAAGCAATATTATCCTCACCCGGGAATGGTGATCATACAGTTCTGTGACTCTTACTTCCCTGAATGAAAAAAAAAGAAGAAAAAAAATCATTTAAACTCACCAAATGTCACCGTTGAGATCACCTTTCTGTGCACCTCTGAACATTGATATTTCTACAGTGTTCATTAAATGACCTGTTTTGACTACTTGAATTGCCTGTCAATTTTCTCCAAGGACCCAAAACTCGTGGGAAGAGAATTCAGCACCTTCTGTGTTTCACTTTCTTGCTGATGAGTCTCTCACTACTACCTAAAGACCAAAACGGCCATTTTTCAGTGGAATAGCCCAAAGTGTCCAAGCCTGAAGGCAATAAATCTCATGAGGAGCATGACCAGGAGTAATATCCAAATCTGAAGGAAAACATTCAACACAAATCACCTAAACTGTGCAAGCGCATAATGCATATAAAGTAGAGCAGTGAGTTTGTGGCCACACCAACACAATTTTAGCTTATCACCTGCCTTTCTTATCAGATATGGCTCCGTGTGACTCTACCAAACTTCTTGTTGAAGGGTGGCTGTTTTGACACAGTGGCTCAAATCCAGTACAAAAGGTCAAAAGTGGACTTCAGGAAACATCTAAAAATGACAGCTGGAAGCAAAGACAGGAAAACAACTTTAAGTGGTAGTTATGCCCCATTGAAATCGTATATTGTGTAATCAGTGGCATCTGCTGGTTTTCTGACTCCACACAGATTCTCAGAGCACTTATAAAGGTGTGTGGTGAGATGCCAGTTTTATCATGCAGAAAGTTTGCAGCTTGGTTAAGGAGTATTGGTCCTAAAGCACAGAGGGTTCGGGATCACAAGACAAAAGTCTAGAATGTTAATAAAAGACCAGACACTTGGAATATACAATCTTAAATTAGTTGTGAATTGTTTCATGGGATTTCTGAAATCAGTGGATGACACCATCGTAGCTATGTCCATTTTTATACTGTCTGTGGTCATTGTTTCATCAGCTTTTACCTTTGTGTGTAAGCAAGCAAAGACATGCCATAGGAATGAACAAAACAGCTTTTCATATTTTAGACTTCTAAAAATAAAAAAGCAGTTAGATTCTTCTGAGAGACTGCAAAAGCTGTAGTTTTGTAGTGCTGGTCAGTAGTGTGTGCCATCATTATGTTTAATGCAATATGTGGAGAAGCAAGAATAACATGCGTAACATGTGCACCTTATATACTGTGGGGCTTGATTGCTGGATGGCCATTGGGTATGCATGTAGATTTCAGTTCAGGAGACAACTGGAGGGCCAAGTCCATACTTGCAATAAACACGAGGAACAAAGGACCTTGCTATAACAGAGTGGTGTACAAAATGGCACTAAAGGATCAAAGTTATGTAGCAATACTCTTATCTAACTAGCAACAGGGTATAACACTAGTTTCAGGGTATTATTTGTGCAAACTTAATAAAAACAAAATAAATGTTTGACAGAAAGTGAAGTATTTAGACTCCAGGCAGCTATCAGCGTAGGCTGTTTATCAGCAGACTTTGTGAAAGGTCAGAGGACTTTATATACTCATATGGCACATGACCAGTGGTTTTTGACAGCTGTGACAAGAGTCAGTTGAACGTTTTTTGGACACTGTCGCTCCAAAATATTTGTCTCTTTCTGTCACTCTGGTCAAAGCCACATCTCAAGCAGCTCTCAGCAGCATTGCAGTACTATTGTAAATAATCAGAGGGGTGTATGATGAGCACCAAAATGTGTTTCTTCTAAAACCTGGCTGCTGCACCATGCCTGGGAGGAAGGAAGTAGATTTTAAGGGAGATGACAGCTGACAGATGCATCGCTCTTGGTGGCCACTAGTGCTTTTTGGGGACTTGGATTGGATCAGTGGTTGATACTGAGCAACCACTTGTCAATGTCTCCTTCCTGAAATACAGCTGAACAAGGTCCAGAGGGTGTATAGTGCCCAGCCATGTGGCCTGAAGAAGATGAGAAACTTTGTCCTTCATTTTCAAACTCCCACGTCTTTTATCTTAATTCTGCTCTTCTGCTTGAGAACTTGCAACTTTCTGTAAAGGCTTTCACGGTGGGTGGGTCATCGGGACCATATGAGTTCCCATGAGAATGGCTGATCTGCCCACTGCCCCAGAAAGGTGATGTAGTTCAGCCTTTTTGTTTTCTTGCTTTACTACAGCAAGCCTCTCACATGACATGACCCACAGTTAATTTGGATTCCTGAAACCCCAAAGCCAGCACTTTATTCTTTCTTTGTGTTTTATGTCCTTTTTTTTTCTTCTGTGAAGCTGCTTCGGATTGGAGGAGCTTTATCAGCCTTACTTGCCTGCTGGGATGATAAAACCCCGTGGTGCCGAGTCTAATGAGTCCAGCTTGTTGATTTATTCCTGCATTTAGACCTGCATGTCTCTCTCCAAATCAGTGTTTTCATTCTTTTCCTCTTTGGTTAGGTCAGCGACACAGGGAGGAGTGGATAAAGTTGTTTTTCTTTTACAGACATTCTGTGTTTCACTCGAAACACTCATACAACCTTAGTTTGCCCACTCTCACCAGCTGGCAGCCTCAGACTGTGGAAGAAGAGGGCTTTGTGATTGAGGGCGGCCTGCTGAGCATGCTCTAAACACACCCACGGTGCTTCAGGGGAGAGGAGCTGGGAAAGGAGAGGCCTAAGAGAACACAGAGGCCTCAAAGCAGCAACTAGTGACCCAGCCTGCTGCTAACACTTTACATTACTGCCCCAATACCATTACAACAGAAACTACTGTAAAAAAAAAAAAAAAAAAAAAAGAGTTATAAGTGCTAAAGTACGTGGTGAACTGGCTGCCTCCAAGTCAGCTGAAGAACCAGAGACAGAAAGAAAGCAGAAGTTTGAGGCTCAGCAGACTTCTATAATGTGCGGGGCACCTCGGCATTTAAAAGCATAGCCAAATAAACTGAGTGCCAGAGCCAAACGTATAACTGGACCTCAAAAGTCTGCATGCATAATTCAAAGATAAAAGCGCACCAAACATGTGAGAGGAGAAAGAATAATAAACTCCTGGCAGGAGGAGGCCCGAGCTGAGCTGAGAAAGGCCTGTCAATCGCTTTGTGTATGTGTTGGTGTGCGTATTTGTTCAGAGACAGAATAAGATTGATGAGGCTGTCGTCTTTGGTGGTATCATGGCATCATGGTAGCATGGTAACAGTGTAATAGCGTAATGGGGTGAAGATTTGAACTGGGGCGTAATGGCTCTCAGATGTGTGTGTGTGTGTGTGTGTGTGTGTGTGTGTGACAGCATTCAACAGGTGTGCCCTGGCTTGTCATCACATCATAGTCTTTCTTTTCACATTCATTAGTGCTCTAGTTAAAACTATTAGAAACCATATTGACCATGTAATGTGGGAACTGAGAAATTGATTTTGATTTGAAACCCAGAATTCTGTCTGCGAGTGAACATTATTAGATTTCTGTAAAACATTGATGTGCAGCTGACTCGTATGAAGTTCAAACACATCTCATCAGCTGTACTCATCAATTGACAGGGAGCGTGGGATTCATGTTTTTCCACATTTTCGTTTCATGGCCAGGCAATATAGTGAGATTTTCATACACAGAAAACATCTGCCATTTACAGCTGGAATCGAGTTTAATGACAGCAGTGAAGGTGAGCAAAAACAGTGAAGTCAGTGGATCTGAAACAATGAGAAAGAAAGATGCAAAAATATAGAGCTGAAGGGAGTTCCATTTGAGTTTGGTGGTGGCCTCGTTCTAAAAGTCATCCAATACAAAGGTGATAAAAATCTTGCCTTTTAACCATGACATCAGCTGCCAAATGATCCGTGATATTCCATGACACAGTTCATTCTGCCAGTCTGCATCAGCCAGTCTGCTTTCTGCATGTGTGACAGTATGGAAAGAATTAGTGTTGAGATGTTCGGCTTCAGCTTTAATATATTCCGGTCCAAAACTTTGTCCTTCATGAGCAGCTAGTGCCATTTTTTGTTTATCTATAACCCAATGCTAGGGAGTCACCAAATCAATGAAAATCTCATCCTTTTTCATTTATCACCCTCCCACAACCTCACCAGTGCTAGTGTATCTATTAGTTTCCATGCACTTTTTAAAGCTGTATTTCTGCCTTGATATGTATTCACACTGAAACGGTCCCTCTTCCCCACTTCTCTTGTTAAACGTTATGTTTCCAGCCTGTGTTCTCTCTGCAGGCTTTACCTGGTAAACAGCAGAAACACCTAAAATCGTTGGAAAATGTGCGTCATGGAGTTGGGGAGCACCCCTTCCCTTTGCCCAGCCATTCTGTTAAGGTATAAAACACTACAGCCAGATGGAAACCATAGACCAAATAAAACAATTCAAATAAAGTAAAATAAAGTAAAATATGGATCTAATGAGAAGCAAGAAGGAATATTAATAGTACAAACTTTTCATCACACCCTGGGCTGTCAACATAGGTCTAAAAACTGTAGGAGGTCCTCAAAGACACTTCTGAGATTGTATGCGTCTGTTTTTGTTTATTGTAAATTATTGTATTTTGAAATTGAATGAATACATTCAAAGGTAAGGAGTAAATGGATTTACTTTTCCTGCTTCCACCCTGACATATCTGGCTAATAAGTGGACTGAGCATTGCCATGGGGTTTGTAGTGACCAAATGTGGTCCAATGAGAGTTTTCTCTGTGTAAATAAAAACCAAACCACAGGAAAAAGCTACAAATTTATAAGCTCATCAACTGATTCAGACCAGAGCAAAGAAACTATGGGTGTGAAACAACCATTGAGTGGTTGGGAAGTCAAAACGAGCACTTGACTTAGAGACCTCCAGGACTTGAGAGGGTTCAAAAGTATTATGGAGTTTATATCATTTCTACTAAATCAGTAAGTTACTAATTCTGTCTACTTACAAACCCAATACAAAAACGTGATACTCATTAATGAGGTATATTCATAGATGGTTTTATAGGCCACCCCATGTGTTATTTTAGACTCAGTTTAATATGCAAATAAGGACCCAGATTTACGAGTATTTAACATGCTTGCAATGCACTCTGAAAAGCTTTAGGTGTCTGGTACTGCAATCATTTGAGGTTCTTAGACAATAAAGAAGAATGAATTAGAGTTGCATTGAAGTTCAGTGCTGCTGCACTTCAGTGCTCCAGCTATTTGATGTCTTAATAGCATCAGTAAATGCAAACAACCTGCCGACTTCCTGCACGGTTTTACCTTTGTCCAAGAGAGGCAGAAATTAGCATGCCTCACTCTCTCTGCATGTATGCATGTCACTGTCTATTAGTGCGTATGAGTGTTGGTGACTGCACGGGTGGAGAAAAGAGCTGTCGGGGAAAGCCCTGGTGAGGTGTCCCCCTCTAACTGCAGCAAGCTAGTTAGAATTTCCAGGCACTTATATGAAACACTGTTATTTTAACACGCACATGCACACACGCACACACACGTGACCTTTTTTGTTGAAAACAAGGCATCGATGTTTTCAATTTTGTCTTGGCCTGTCATAGGTCCATGACTCAATATAGATCACAAGACTGTCTACGTAGACGAGAGGGTCAAATAGTTTTTTTTCTCTAAAGGAGTGCGATAGGTGATTCCCGAGAAACTGAAAGAAGCAAATAAAAGCCTCTTTATGTGTTTTACAGCCCCTGTTATAAGGTCACAGGCTCAGAGTAGTAACAGCTCAGTAACAGTTAGACACGGTTGATTTCAGGGTTCTGATTGATGCTCTGCAGTAATGATCCCCATATCCCACACTGTGAGGTGCGAGCTTCACTAATTATTAAACAAACTGAAATATGGGTTTGTACTTTAGCAGTAGCATTAGAGGCTTCTGACCTGGGCCCACATGTTTGTTGTTGTTTTTTTTTTATTTTCTGCTTTTGCAGAGGCTCTGGCCCACTGCATAAAGGTGTACAAATTTGAAGTTTTATTGGTGTTACTCAGTTCTCACATAATAATGTATTTCACAAATATAGGCAGTACTTTTATTAGGGGATGCTCCCCTTGCTTACTCATCAGCAAACATAATGCTTTGCCTTAACTGGGTGTAGAAGAAATTTGATTGATCGTGTGTGTGGGTGGAAAGAGGAAGATAATGAATTCATCAAAGCATTTTTGGCTGTCAGCTCTGAGCTTCCTTGACATGTGTGAGAAAATGTCAAAAAGTCTGGGTAAGGTCACAAACACGCTCACTCACACTCACACACAGAACACACTTACGAATAAAATAACATAAAATACACACTTTTGTATAAAAGTTTTTTACTTAAGCTACATGATTGATGACCGTTCATGCATTGTTTTCTTAATTGTGACGAATGCTTCTTTAAATGGGAATTAATGAGCTCCACCTTCCTTGCATACATGCACCTAAATGGCAATTTGCACCCATAATGCCTTGTTTGAAAATGAAGATATTTAATGGCAGCTGTCAAAAAATCCCAGAAGAAGCATGTGTCTTCCCCTGCTTGTGGTTTGTCTTTGCAGAATTATAAATAAAAAGTAAAATGCAATGGTTTTATAATTCTATGAATTAGCAGCACTGTTCCATTCTCATTGTTCATTTACATTTACTCAAAAGAAAATATTAGATGCAAGGAAAGTCCAAATGAAACACACCCAGCAGATACAGATATACACGTCTCTATCTTCTCCTGTCTCTGGCATGGTCGTGCTGCCTTTGCTTTGTGCTCTAAACATCTTCCCATCCTCAAAGAAAGCCTCTGATGGGCCTCTTTGACATGCATTGTTTGTGCAAGAAAATTTAGACCCCTTGCTCCTGGCCTTGGCCCTCATCTGCAATCCAGTCATAGGCGGGGCCGCCACTGTGACTAATGCCTAATAGATCAGCCTCTTTGAGTGTGTGCGTGCATACATGTTCATGTGTGAGCCAGAGAAAGACAGAAAGTGTGACTAATGTCTACAGAATGGTATTTATACATTAGGGGGCCATTAGTAGCTTAGACTCCTGGGTGGAACAGCAAGGGGTAAGACAGGCATTGTCGTGGCCCCCGTCACCCCTATCACACCCACTGCTATCCTTGCAGGACACACAGCCATTTTTAGGATGTTGGAGAAACAAATAACAGCTGCCTAAGCACTGGCACATACTAAATGAACATCCAGATAGGCACTTAGATGTTTAATCCGATTTTAGGTCAGAGTCTTCAACTGAAGACTTTTTTTACATGGATTACATGTTCCAATACTATGCTTACGTCACACTTTTATTCATGTCAAGCCCTTTTTTTCTCAGAAACATCCATAAAAAATAAAAACTTCATTTATTCATTGCAAAGAGTCTTCTTTCCCTCCAATTCTGGGGAAAAATGACACTAACAAAAGGACCAAAATAGAAATATTACTAAAACAAATAACACAAGTTAAAGAAACATTTTAAATCATATCAAGCAAGAAACATAACATTTCAAATGTGAGCAAGCAAACCTGTGTTTTCAGGTCTTTTTGAGGCTACAAAACCAACCCCATCATATAGCGCGAGTAACACCACAGAAAGTAATGTAGCTAAACTTAGCTAGATAGCTAGGGCTAGCAAGCTGACCGTGTAGTTGCTGCTGTAAAACTAACATGCAGAGACGAGAAGATTATTTTGTGCACTTAAATAACTTTTCTATGACTAAAGTAAACACTCTTCTGAGTTTCATGATATTGAGTTTATATAGTCACCATTAAGCCCAAAAAGGAGGACAGCGCAGGGTATGCTTTATAGCTGGCCAACCCTAGCTTGTGACGTCTGATTCGAAAATGTCAAGATGGCAAAAGGGACGATGCTCAGCTTGATGCTTCAAGGTTCTGCAACAGGAACACAACATGCTGGCTTAGTTTTTTATGTTTATTTTGCCTTCATTTAATGCTTTTGGACACACTTACAAATAGAAAGAGTTACTGATGGCTCATCCCTTTCCACAAGAGATCACCAGACTGGGTAGCTCTGCATGTTTTTGATTTGACAGTTTTACACTGGATCTCCTTCCTGACACAAACCTAATGGGGATTTGTGTCTCCAGCTAGAATCAAACCAGCGACCTTTTGCTTGCAAAGAAAATGTCTTACACACATTTACACAATTGGATACAAGTTACAGAGAACTATTTTTTTTTTAACTTCCTGTAAAAGAGAGTAAATTGCAATAACCAAGCTGTCTACTTTTCATTAATACACAAAGCTGCATGTTAATATAAAAGTGGTTCCCGTTGCACCTCTGTATAGCAAGTCCTCTGTATAGCATTCATGCATTAAAAAAAAATCTTAGTTTCTTACTGTATTACCTGAGAAGAAAAGTTTTATGTATTGTTGTCTCTTTTCATCGTGTTTTTGCAGTTAAATACTAGTCGTCACAAAAAAATATTATCATTCAGGGGAAGGAAAGGCCAGCAGTTGAAAATACTCTTCCAATAGGTGCATCCAGATAAGGAGTTTGTGTAACACACAGGAAGTCAGTAACTCCCCAGTGGAGCTTGCTAATGGTACAAGAGGTGAAAAGCTGTATACACTGATAACAGAAAAGAACACAAAAATGTTGAAGAACAGTATGAATGAAAAAACACAAGAGGGCAAAGAAACACAGTATAAAAAAACATAAATTTGTGCATAAAATGAACATAGCTTCCTGCTTTAATTCTAAAATAAATAAGGTAATAGAGCTGGCCTGACTCGCAATAGATATCAGTTTGATCAAGTAACAGAACTCGGCACATCTGTGTTATTTCTCAAATCTGGATCTCAGTATTATATTTGTTTGTTTGCTGACGTACACCGACTGCTGGACTGGTAGTCAATGATAAGGTTGTTGCTCAAAAAAGTAATGTATTACAGATTATATGGTATTTTTTTACACTGCATTGCATTACTTAATTATGCCCCAGAGAAAGTAATTTGTTACACAACTTCTTACTTTACCTTTGCGTTACTCTGTAACATGTCCTAAAATGCACTGTCACATAGTTACCAGTTAACAATATAAGCCTTGGGCTTCAAACACATTGACATAAACCCCTGTCCTAAAGAGGATATACATACAATCTTTGATGTTTAAACACAAAAATTAAACAACAAAGCAAACTTTAGAAGCCACTAAAAGAGACCTCAAAGTGATTCTATTGAAGAAATATATACGGGTATAAATGGAGGCTACGGGCTAGTTACAACCGTGAATGCCTAAAACTGCCTTTGTTACCTGCTGACGATCCGACTGCTGCTACTTGGAGCCAGCATATACTCACCCTGACCTTTTCACTAGCTTTGTGGCAGCATCTTGTCTGTGCAGATGTTTCCAAAAGAGGGAACATCTGCACAGACAGCATGATGTGTTGATGTTGTGCTAACATTATAAAGCAGTTGCTTCTGTTCTGAATGTTAGTAAATTTCCTATCTCTGGTCCTCTGAAGTTATAAACCCTCCACCATGTTCCTTCCCCCTGCATACAAACGGAAATCAGTTAATTGTTGTCCAAGTGTGCGAAAAGAAAAATCAGTTTGATTTTTTTCTCATTCTATCTACTCATCATGCAGCTTATTGAAGAACCTTTGTAGCTCAAAGAAATACATAATTATAACTGTAACATTATTGCCTTACCGAGTCATGTGATTACTATAAATCACTTTGTAGCATTAAGCCTGGCAATAATGGTGAAATTTGGTCTTTTTCATGGTGCCTTTCATTCAAGGGAGGGTCTGGACTGGATTGAGTGAGTGTGGAGTGTCCATATCCTATCAGGATTAATGGCAGAGTTTACACATATATACTGGATGAGTTGAATTTAAAGTTTTCCATCCAAATGTCAAATAGAATGATAAAATTTCTAAATTAAAACTTTTGTTTACCTTAAAAAGTTTGTTGTGGAGCTGGACCCTGTCACTGGTCTTTATGTTTGATTGTAAAGACATGTGAGGATGCCTTAGAGTAGTATTATGCATTATGCACAGTGAGTTGAACTGGGTGGGCAGTGTTGGAAAACCCAAATGTGTGTGTAAGAGTGAGGCAGTAATGAAAGGTGTAAAAATACCATGCCACTCCAAGATAAACCCTCTCTCCCACGGTCTGACATTTACAGAGCTCTGGATGGAGCGTGGGAGTACGTGAGGGGTTTGCCCTATGAGGGTGTGCCTGTGCTTGCTGTGCGTATAAGTGTGTGTATGAGGTTTCCCTCCATCAGAGAGAAAAGGCCTATTGATGTAAGATGGTGCTGCTGATCCTGTGTCAAGTGCAGCCCAAGGTCAGATGGAAACTCTGGAATTTTCCACAGGCATATAGCTGTTTTTGTTTGCGTGTTTTTAGTGCTTGCATAGAAGTGTATGACGTTTTAGAGAGTGTGTTTCATTCATAACTGAGAAGGGAAATCTGTTTTCATACTGCAGAGTTTTAGAAGAGGTTATGGCGCTGCCTAGGAAACCCCTTGTTAGAGGAATGTGTCACAGTGATGCATACATAGTGAGATATACTGTATATCCCCTCTCACACAGATCTTAATGGATTTTAGAAAAATGTTGTCAGTCTTTGCAGCTTCTCACAGATGTTTTGATGAAACCTCCACCAGTATCTGTCTTAGGGAGTCAGAAAACTGGCTACAGGAAAGTTGTAGCCAGTAAACAGTGAAATGTGGACTTTGATTGAAATCACTGATACTTAATTTACACCTTCACATCTGCTGTGATAAAAGTGTCTATAAAAAGCAAATATGCATATGTGTACATATTATATATTTGAAATGCTTCTTGGAAGTCTCATTCCAGTCACTTGCACTTAACCACTATGGACCTCAAATTTCTGTAAGTACCAAGAATCACTAAATGAGTTAAATGGACCCAACCTTCATGTAGTGGTTCATTTAGGGCCCCCTGTTACAACCCAGAGACCAAACAGCAGTCCACAATATCAGAGCTAATGATGTCACATCAGCTGTTTGTTTCATTTTTAAGAAACACTCTAATGCAGTGAATTAGACACACTAGAAGCAAAGATGGACCATAAATGCTGATTATGAAATGGAGTTTACCTTGGCTAACAGAGGATTTTTGAGGAGCTTGAGTAGATCAAAAAGCAGAGAGGGAAAAAAAAGCCCAGAAAGACCTTGTTGGTTTCCTTCTCTCAAACGGCCATGTTTGACATTTTCATGTCAAGCACAAACAGCCTCAACCTTTGCTCCAGCACTGCAACCCATCCAGAAGACCCACAAACGCAAACTCACCAGAGACCTGTCAGGTCAATAAAATATGACCTTTGGCATGATACATCTGATAAAATTCCCCACTTTACATGCTGACAGCCTTTGCTGGAGTAATTTACCGGGCTTCAATAAAGGAGCACTCAGCTCTTTTGCCTCCTCTGGC